>OX421843.1:18075082-18254411 GCA_949127995.1 Suillia variegata
AATGCAAAGAAACTTTTAACTTTTATTATAAAAATATAGCTCAACCAATCTTCTAAAATTTTATCAAAGTAAGAATATACTCGACTCAAAACTAATTTTAGGTTCTAGGTCTAAAAACGAGTTAAAGCGACATATTCTAAATTTTTAATATACCACCGAAGTTTCGGTTTTTTTTTCAATCACAGGTAAAAGTATCTCATCTTTTGGGAACTTCATACCTACCTCACTATAAATTAATTAATTACTTAATGGCTTCTAAATTAATTTTACAGTTAAAAAGAAAAACTCTCCCCTAGAATAACTGAAAATAATTCCGGCCTTAGTAACCCTAAATCAGGCAATGTGCTCGCAACCACCTCAACCACTTAAAAAATCACATCGTCCACAATTTGAAATGATTTGATGAGGCTAAGTCAAGCAGACGTTTTGATCTTTTGATGGATTCCTTGCGGTGACACGACGCCGTTAGCCAGTCAGTCAGTCAGTCAGTCAGTCGGAGCTCTAATCTAAGCGTTTAAATGCGACCAAATTCGGATTCAAATATTTGGAATTCCCGAGTTTCTGCGATAGTTGCGCCAAAGAAATGTTGGCGGCTAAACGGGCTAATAACAAAGCTAATATCATGTAGGAATGTGAAATTTTGGTCGAGAACAAAATTTGGCAAACGCAGAATCCACGAGATTTGAGAGATAGTTTTTATTTTTATTTTTTGTTGCTTTTTTTGTTTTCGCCGCTATTAAAAGACATTAAATAAAATGGAAAATTTTAAAAGTCCAAACAATGACGATCATGGACACGATCTATTAAACAGAAATTACTATTGACACAATATTCAACTGCTGTGATAATTGTTAGTTTGTGATATTTCACACTCAAACAAATGAACACTTTCACAACTTTAATCGAGGCGATTCGACTCGCGGTCATTTCACACTAATCGTCACTATTTAATGGTCACAATTTAGCGCCTGGTTTTGCTCCAGTGACATAGTATAACGATTGCGTACACAAAAACCTGATAATTGCGTCACTTCCGACTTCCGCTTTTTAGTCGCCGCTACTGTTGCTTTTGCTTTTGTTGTTGTAGTTGTTGTTGTTATGATTTTGAAAAGCGCAAGTCGCGTTCGATTTAATTCCACCATCGAAAGTCACAATTCACACCGTTTTTTATGAGTGTTTCTACTTTTTTTTGTACATGTCAGCAACTGATTTCGACCGCTGCACTATGGGTCCCGAAGCACAGAATCTGGCTACAATAAACTGAATATGAAAGAATTTATATGTAACCAGATTTAAATAATTTAAAAATACCCGGCAGTGAATCCAATATGGCAGCCGGACATAATCCAAAGATAATAATTGCAAATTAATAAATTTAACCATAAATAAATTCAGGCTCCACGCAAATTTTTTGTTTATTTTAATTGATGTGAGTAGGAAAACTTTTTGATACAAATCTTAATTTTTTACCAATTAAAAACCAAAACATCATTCGTTAAAAGTTTGTAAGGTAACAAAAATAAAACAACAATTAAAATAACAACAACAGTTCAATGTATCGATGCCTTTTTTAACGAAAATTGTTGTTTTGTATCCAATCTAACTTTGGCATTAGGATGCATCTATCCACTTACCTAAATTATCTAAACAATAATATTAGATGTAAAATTATTTGTTTATGCTTGCCACATTATTTGAAAATGTAATGTAAACCTCACTTTGATATGATGACGATAGGTTTCCACGTCACAACAAAAAAATTAATTGTACATATTTGTTATCACAAATTTAAAGGTTAAGGCCTGATTATCAACTTCAGAGGCGTAATAATGCCTAAGTATCAAATAAAATGTATTTGTTTAAGATCAGACATCTTTGAGAACAATAAGTTATAGCCTAACAATTAATATGAATATAACGTCAATAGGAATTCAATTAAATTTTATCAACAAAGTATAGAGACATATAAATATGTGGGTGATTCCAAAAAGATATTGGAAAATTAAGTGAGGAATACAATTTGAAACCGATAACCGATACATATTCTGGATTTCGACAACATATTAAATATTAAATGAAAAGAGTAATTAATTTAATTGTTTAAATTATATTTAATAAATATTTATTGAAGTAAAATCCTTTTTCTTTTTTTAAATATCACAATTTAAATTATCGTATGCGCCGCAATGTTTCTTTTTTAATTTTGTTCATTTATCCGATCGGGAGTTGCTGCCACTAATTACGCCGACAATTTGTGAAATAAAGTGAAAATCTGAAATTTCATACCTGAGTTTGTAGGGCACTGTCGAAACAATTTAACATCCACCACCAAAGTTCAGTAACTTGATGTGCTATAGAGGAAATATGTATAGGAATGTACCGTGAAGAATAATAGTGTAAACAAAATCTGCAATGCCCACTTATTACGCCCACAATTCGATTAATTGGCTTATAATGCTCTAAAAAGTCTTTTAGTTATGGTATCTGTGTTTGTACGTCGATAACTTCACCAGCAAGTTCCATTGACTAATTATCATACTCATATTTATATCACTATTATTATTAGTTGAAAAAGCAATTTTTGTTCAATTTCCAAATTACAAGCCCATAGTGCGATGCACTTAAAACCGTTAGCACTTACAAAGCTAAGACTTGTCCATGTGCGTGTGCATGTATTTGTGATCTGATATAATTTTCATGATATCTAATGTTAAATTTAATTTAAATCTGGCATGTCTGGAAATTGTAAAACCAAAAAACAACAAGAAAATCTGAATCACAGCCAAACAAAATTAAGTAGCCGTAGAAAACTGGTTTGCAGGGGAAGTAGCACAGACAGCAGACAGCGTCGCGTTGGGTGAGCGTAAATGCAAACGCGGCCAGCTCCGTCGTTTTGGTGTGAGCCGAAAGTGGTCACACATGATCGTTCGATGTTTAGTCAGTCAGTCAGTCAGTCAGTCAGCCGGCTTCATGCGTTTCAACTAGTTACTTTGAATGCAACATTTTGACTTCCGGTCTAATTTGTTGGGCGCGTTAATGCGTGCGTTCGCTTTGGCATTATTCTTGTGAATGCGAATCGAAAGAGTCTTTAATTCTGAGCTTTAATTGTGGTCAATTGATATCGACAATTGCAAATTCCTACAATTACAATTAATTGTGCTTTTAAATACAATATATGCTGAATAATGAATTGTTCCTGTGGAACTGGTTCGAAACAAACAGAATTTTTACATTTCAATTATTTTAAAATGTCGATTTTTTCGAGAAGCGCATGGTTGCCAGATTTTAAAATGAAAAAATCTAGACACTTGTGCAATAACATAAAACCGATTATCTAATTATTACATTTTTGTTCACTTTAGTTCTTTTTTCTTTTCGATTTAATAAAAAATTTTATTTTTCAAAATCATCCTTAGATTTGAAAGGTTTGAACCGGATTGTACGAGTGAAAACTGGACTCCTGGCAATTTTGGACAGATCTGTTTTTTATAAAGAAATAAAAAAGAAACAACAACAATAATTTTCAAATAACAAATCAATTGCAATAGTTAACATATTTGTTTGAAAATATTAGGTGTACAAATAAGTTTCCGCCGTTTTGAGAAAGATGGCGTGGCACGAGGTTTACGTTGGAATTCGCAGATGGTAACCTACTTGAAAATTAGTTTGTTTATTCCAGAACAACATAACCTTATCATGTTATTAAGTTCGCATTAGCATCATATATTTTTCTTCATCTAAAAATGTCTCAATTTGAGCCAACTAAGTGTCATTTGCAGATTTGCAGAAATTATTGGGTGAAGATTCGTCTCAAACACAAAAGGAACTTGCACTTAGTTTAGAAGTCACTCAGCAAGCAGTCTCACATCGTTTAACATCGTTTAAATATTATTTTATTAACAAAAAACGGAAACTTATTTGTACACCTAATAATATAAATAATTAAAACTTTGCTGAACTAACTAATACAGTACCTGGAAGACCGAACTCGCTCAACGGATTAATTAAGCATTGCATTTTCAATTTAATTATTTTAAAATAAATATGAAGGATTCACCCTATATCTGGAACATTTAAAATAACTGAAGAGTACATTGGTTTTGTTGTACCGATTTATATAAAAAAAGTTCTGAAGAACATCTTCCCAGTGGAATTTATTTTTGAAGAGCACATGGATTTTGTTGTTATTTAATGCCAATAGAACCGATTTGATTAGAAAAATTTTGAAGGACGCGCTTATCTTCTGGAGAAATCTCAATGGAAGAGACTCCCCCAAGAACTTATTGATTTTTTGTTAATATTGTAGTTAAATAAACTGGAGAAAACAGCACGAAAATATTTTTTTTTAATAAGCTGACAAAATTCGAACGAAGAATTGGATATATCGGTTTTGGATTTGTCGGCGTTAGCAAAGAAATGTTGGTATTAATAGGTTTTTAATATCAAAACCAAATTTTATAAGCGTTTAAACATAGTTTGGATAAAAATTAAGTTAGGATTTATATTAAGGACCTTTAGAGTTTAGGAATAACATTTTCGTAAAGATTTTTGGTAATGCTCATTTAAAAACTTAGTAGAAGGTTGTTTAAAAATCAGAAAATCCCCAACTGACTTCAAGTTGGGGACTCTTCTCAACTTAATTATCACATCAAAAACAAATATAATAAATGGAGTTACCAGTTTTTGATTTAAAGCTCCTCAATTTAAAAATTAAGCATATATATTTAATTTTGTACTTTGTTCGCTATTGATGGAAAAGTTCATGTCCATCGATAGTGGACATAAATTTTATTTTGTGGTTTTTGAAGTTTAGTTGATCGGGGTAAAAGCTGAAATATTATATGCACTGAGAATACAAACAAATTTCATCAAAACATAAAAGTCATGTTAAATACAATTTGTTATAACAATTTAACATTACGTCAGTGTGTTTAAATAACTTGACATTATATATGCTGTTTTGACATGATGTAGAGTTAACTTAACATGAATTGTTAGGTTGAATTAAGACATTTAAAAAAAGAAATTATCATGAAGAAAGTGTTAATTTAATACTAAATCATGTGAAATTAACACTTTCGAAGATCATTATTTAGTATTAAATTAACACTTTTTAAGGTTACATGTCAAAGGTTTTGCCCAAATCAAAACGACAAAAGGTGTTAAATTAACATTGGGTCTTATTCACCCAACATTGTCAAATGTTAATTCCTCGTCTGACAACTGAACAAAATTAATAACACTTAAAATGTCATTTGAAACAAGTTCATAAAAATAGAAAATGTTTTTGAAACTTATTTTTTCTAGTACATTCATTTTTACATATGCACATTCTATGTGTGTAGATAAGCGGAACTGCCCGGTGCTGCCCGTTGTAGCGATTCTGAGTTCGGATGAATGGTTTAGCCGTAAAGAAAGTTCGAAAGATACATTCATTTTATATATACATATATAGTTTACAGATATAGATTTTGTCTGTGCATAGTTATTATAAGCTCTCGAAGATATCAATATTTATCATTTAACAAATACAAAAATAGTTTTTCCATTATGTTAAACTGATTTATATATAAAAGAATCGTCGTTTTAATTAGTTTTCAATTTATGCAATCTTCAACTGCGCTCGAATATAGAAAAACGCATTTCAAAAGGCCAATTCCACGTTATTTAGTTGACTAATCACCGGTCGTACTCGTATTGCAGTTCAAGCCAGTTTGGAACTATGGCCGGCACATGCTATGCGTTCTATATATAAACAACAACAACAAAAACCACAGCAGCACAAGCATCAGCAGCCCGACGGAAGTTGGCTTGGCCTAGATGAGTGAATGAATCGAGTGAATCAAGTGAATCGCGTGTACAATTGCAAGACTCGTGCGCAAGTTTTTTTCTACTTCTTCTACTACTCCTTTTTTTTTTGTATCGGTTGGATGTATTTTTTTGTTTTTGTTTTTATTCGCGTGGCATGCAAGTGCGATGATGATAGGTTTTTGATTGTAACGATACTAATTCTATTTGCGAGCGAGTGAGCGTGCAACCCAACAAACCACTTGTCGAACACTTTCAATCACTGTGGTCATCGTCATCATCATCATTATCAACATATAGTATTATCACCATCATCATAATCGTCGTCATCACTAGTTATACTCTTAATCGTATTAGACTAGTGTAGTCAATACTCTCAGCCGGAAGGAAGGAAGAAAGGTAGGAAGAAAGGCGGGCGGGCGGGCGTACAGGCAGGCAGGACGCCATTACTAATTGAAAGTGAAACTTTCCATGTGTGTCATGACGATGATGATGACGACGATGATGTTGAT
The DNA here is from genome assembly GCA_949127995.1 of Suillia variegata. NCBI lineage: Eukaryota > Metazoa > Arthropoda > Insecta > Diptera > Heleomyzidae > Suillia > Suillia variegata. Next base: position 18,081,403 of record OX421843.1, read on the forward strand.
GATGATTATTTGTAAAAATGTTTGAATGATCAAACACGCTGGAATATTCATCAATTAGGGTAATGAGTTTATAATTATATCGATTTAATGATTTAATGGCGCAATGTTTCGTTACTCCACTGGCTGAGTATGCACAAAAAAAAAACAACAACAACAACAACAACAAATTTATTGAAAATTGTTTGGGCTACTAAATTGGGCAGACAATAATAAATAAGCACTTTTTTTTCGGTAGAACAAATTTCGAAAATTTGCATAGTTTAACTTCGAATAGAGCAGTTTCAAGGCAATCGCTAATATTTAATACGCAAATAAGCGCCCATCCCGGACGCCTTTCGTGCTTGCAACTAATTTCATACATATATAAAAAATTATTCAAGCTCAGTTTTTTTTTCATATTCTGCGAATTTGCAGTAGCATCCACATTTTTTCAGAGGCTTCATAATTTTTGGAGATTTTTTTGTCAGCGCCGTTTGGAAAAAATTCTAAATGCTACATTTAGCGCAAATCTTCGGTTGAGCGTTTCGAAAGTATATCACGCTAATTTGATGTGGTGCAAGAAAGAACCTTTCAAATTTTGACACACGCTCTGCAATTTGTCTAGAAATTTGCATATATGCATACATACGCATTTTGTTTCGCGTCGATCGTGTTTGTGATCTTGATTATGATTTGCTTTTCAGTAAGCTACCGATTTAGCCGCCGGTCATAATGACCACTTTTGGAGTGTTGCTTCTTGGGCGCTGCTGGGCTATGAATATCTAACGGTTCGATAATTGTGATGCGAAAAAGTATTGATAAAACAAAAACGGTCAAGAGCATAATTGGCAAACTATCGGATCGTGTATTTATCGTCTGGATATGATAAATTTTATGAAGCGTTATTTCAAATCATTTAAATACTTTCCAAATACTCTAGAATCCTAATTTACATATGAAATCACGATAAAACTGAAAAGTAAATAAAAAGTAAATAAAAAGTATAGGTGTAATGTAGATGCCAAATGTGACATCACCCTGAAGGCATTAATCTGGGACAGACAGACAGACAGACAGACGGACATCGTTAAATCGACTCAGAATTTGACGAGTTATAAATGTTAGAATAAACCCAATATACCCTTCGGTAAGTGCACCTGCACTTGGTATTTCTAAAAGATCATTTCTACCTTACCTGCTGAATGCAGCGGCATAGCCGACACCCATTTGAAAATCATTTCAAAACAAAATAGAATTTTTTTTAAATTTTTAAACATATAATACAACAATTTTAAATAAAAATGTATCTTTTATTAAACGGATGATGCCGATGCGCTTAACGCAATCAAAGCACATCAGCTCCAGACGACAATTGCCGAGCATCTTCGCAACTAGAATGAAATTCTGTTTTCCTCAAGTATGAAATTAATAGGGCAAAATAAAAGTTAGTGTACAGGTAAGAAGATTTGCCCAGAACGATGATCCATGTTCATATTGGAACCGTAATTAATTGCATTTTCTAATGTGTTTTAAAATATTTCCAGGTAATTGTTTTTTAATAAATGCAGAAATAAAAATGTCTTTAAAAAAAACCCACTCAAGGTTTACTCGATCAGACGGTAGGGCTTAATATGTCGTCGTCTGAAGCTGATGTGCTTTGATTGCGTTAAGCGCATCGGCATCATCCGTGGAAAACTCCGCAATAAGGTCTGAATCAACCAGGTCGACTTTATTTTGGTCAGTCTGCGAGACTTTCAAGACTCCAGGGCAGATGTCATCCTTAAGTACACACCAGATGAGGCTAGAAACTTGAAAAACTACGGCGAGTTTCCCGAATCGTTTCGTCTCAACGAGGCAGTCACATTCGTCGGGAATGATTTCGATAATGACATCGACATTGAATTCTGCGATGAGATCAGTTCAGAAGATGACGACGACATTATGAGCACATCCGATTAACAAGAAGCAACTGAGAGTCGTCGAAGATATACAAACCTGTACAAATCGTTACATCGTTATATTCCTACTTGACCAATTACGTTCTTAAATTATTAACAAGGTCAGGTGGGCGCGAATATGATAAATGAAGCATCTGTTCTCCCGCATTGCGCACCGAATATTTGCTGCGTTCCTTCTTTCAACACTGCCGCTAATATCAACACCTCATATTCCCATTCACATATGTACATATTAGTATGTATGCCATCAATTTGATGTATTTTCCATTTCCATTTGGCAGATTGAATTTCCTTGAAATTTTATTATTGATTTCGTTTTTAATTCAATCAGCTGATTTGCGGATAATGCTCAATTTTATTTGTTTTTATTATAACACCGATATCACCTTATCAATTCGTCCACCACGAGGCACTATACAAAAAACTTCCAAAGTCCTCAGAAAGGACGACGTAATTCTAAACCGTGTGGCCAGCAGTTATTGAACACACAAATTAAAGAACCGTGCGGTCGCACCCTTTAAGCACGCTGATCTACTGCCGTCGGTTTCCCGTTATTAGGTTTTGATACATAACGGTTTAAATATAAACTACAGTTATCTACTTTAACTATTTAAACAAATTTATGGTTGACTTAATTGTTCCTATAATCAAGGACCTACTTTTGTCTATGTATATCAAACATCTTCTTTGGAAGTATACAAACAGAAGACTAACGTAAGTTTAAGTTTTTTTTGAAATTTCCTCAACCGAATTGTTGTCAATCTAATAAATGTAGATACAGATACAGATACACGTTGTTAAGGAGCTGCTACATGATACACGCTATCTATTTGGTATCAAACTCTTGCGGGGGTAAAAACTGACAACACATAAAATAATCGCTACACTTCAATCTTCAATTACGCGATTGCCGGCCAAAAGTCCGGACGACCGATGATAATCAAAATTCAACAAATTAAGGAACCAGAAACACAGACATCACCTACCCAAACAAACTTAACCAAACCGAACCAAACCAAACCAGACCCAAGCACAGCTACGGTACAAGCGAATGCGGAAAGGAAACGAAACGCAAGGCAAGGTAAGGCAAGGCAAGGCAAGGAAGATCGCACTACACTACACTACACTGACCGAGGCCGAGGCTGAGACTGAGAATGAGGTATTTACAGAGGCGCTTCGGAACGAGGCCTGATATGAATCGAATCGAATCGAGTGGCAAGTGCTTTTAAAATATTTATTTATGCAATTATTTTGCAAGTAGCTTAAATAAATAAATGAAAATGAAATAAAATAGCTGCGTCCAAATGTGGTGGGGCAACTTGACGGGAGCGCGAGCGCGCGCGCGGTATTAACGCAGAGTTCGCCGGGGCAATGGCAGTGGCAGTGGATATGACGCAGCGAGATTCAAGCTGACTTGGCGGGTAGTAAATTAAAATTTAAATTTATGCCATTTCGGAATGTGGCCGCTTGCATGGCCTCTTCTTCGCGCTCAGACACAACGAAAAGTATGCGTACGCGTTTCCAAGTGAAGCAACGAGCTGGAATGACCAAATGGTTGCAATTAGACGTGTGTGTGTGTCTGTGTGTGTGTTTGTGTGTGGAGTCGAAGGCAGGAAGGAGTTATCGTTGTACTTGTTAAAATTAGGCTGGTTTGAGCGACATCTGCAGTTTTGGAGTGGAGTTTGTTCTAGTTACTTAAACTGCTTCTTATGGCTGAAAGTCTCATAATAGACTAGGATTACTTTCCCTTTGATGCTTTTTCCTTTAACCAAAAGAATTTTTCTTTTCAATTATCACTTCGAATTTTCTCTTCCAAAAACCTGTCTAGTGTCAGTACTTGCAAAACAGTTGTCCAAGGATTGAGTACACAGAATGGTCGATCGTCATCAAGATCTCTTTCCAATGCACTAACATTCATCATTATCATCCCAATCCTGATGATCCTCATTTCGCTGCGTCTCGTCAAAATGAAAAGTAAAACTTTGTATAAGTGGATGCAGGACTGACAAAAGGAGCAGACAGTGTTGCAAACAGGTGTGCACTCTGGCCGCACGTTCATAACTGACCCAATTAGGAGTGCCACATTCGATGCAGTCGCGTTTAGGTGCTGCGCAACAAAGTTGCTTGAACTTCTCGAAGAGACTTGCCCGCGTCTCGCCTTTGGGTCGCAATTAAGCGCCATTTGCAATTAACCATAATTAAGATTACGTTTTTCACAGGCGGCATGAAATGGCCTAGACTAGCCTAGCCGAGTCGAGTCGAGTCGAGCCGAGTTGGCAATCATTTCGCTAATTATGAGCGCTTATTAAGATTATTAATAAAGTAAACAGCCGCTACTTAAGTTTTATGGGAAAATGTCTGGCTGACTGGCTATTAGAGTGGAACGAATCGAGTTAAAGTTTACAAAGTATGGATGCAGGATTGGTGCCTTTCGTATTGCACAGTTCATGTATATAAAATGTAAAGGCTTTGGTAAAGATCCTGTCTTCCATCCTTCTGGATGTAAGGTTCATTACACCAGCTAAAAAGTTTCAATCAATCTTCTTTATATTGTGGAAGTTTTAGAATAATAATGAAAATGGGAAATTTAGATACTTTACTATTAAAAATATAATAAAGAAAATTTTTTTTGAAAAGGCATCGATTCAGAACTTATAGTCAGAAGCTAAATAAAAAAATCATATTTTACGTTCCACCCTACTGAACATATTTATAAAGGCCTCAAAAGGTATTGTATGTGTAGACACTCACAACAAAATCTTAATAAATATTTGGGGAAAATATCGGATGAAATTCTAATCACTGATATATGTCCACTTTAATAAAATATAATACAACTAGCGAATGCCCGGCATGCGTTGCAATGCCACTGAAAAACAGAAAATGTTAGTAGAACTTCCCGGTACATCCCGTTAGAGCGATTCTGAGTTACGGCGGTGAAATTGTCGGTAGTAACCATACAAACTTACAAACAAAATTTATTATCAATGTCATCGTATATTTTCACTTAATTAAACAAATTGTGGGCGTAATAAGTGGGCGTGTATATTCTGTAATTATTTCCATTGTATCCCGTTACATGTTTTCTATATAGCGCATCAAGTTCCTGAGCAATGATGGTAGGCGTAAAATTGATCCACTCTTTTTTTAAAGTGGACGTTAAATTGATCTAACCATGCCCATTTTTGGTAAAGTTATAGACAGTTTCTATACAACCTTAGATACCAAATAATCGAATATTTTGATGTAGTTTTACAAATTGTGGGCGTGGCAAATTTTTCTTTGCCCAAAACCTAAGTTTTCGTGAGCACATAAACTTCCAAAAATTTCATCACAATCGGATGAATGGTGTAAACGCGCATAGGGTACAAAAATAGATAGAAAGAAATAAAGAAAGAAATAAAGAAATAAAGAAAGAAAGAAAGAAAGAAAGAAAGAAAGAAAGAAAGAAAGAAAGAAAGAAAGAAAGAAAGAAAGAAAGAAAGAAAGAAAGAAAGAAAGATACATTCATTTTTATGTACATAGATTTAAACATTATTTTAATTTTTTTTGATTACTAATCCAAGCGGCTCTTAACTCCAATCGTAAATAAACTTAAATCCCTTACCAACATTTTGCGGCGAGTGTGTGCGTATCAAACGCGATATTTGTTGTACTTCACAAATGCAAATGAAGTGACAATGTCTCGCTCGTAGTTTGGACGTTTAATTGCCACGTTGATTTATTGTTGCAACCGTTAAACGTTTCTAATTGTCATTGTTGGCTGTTGATTGTTGTCGTTGATAGTCAGTCGCGCTTGATTTGAATGATTGCACTAAATTGTTGTTGCTTTGTTATTGTACCCGGTGTAACTTGTATTTTGTTCAAATTACAACAACAACATTAACATTTGCGAAACACTTGAGTGTGGCTATAACAATTAGAAAATTATTAAAATTACAACAATCGAGTTATTTGCATTGCTAAAGGATTGATTGCGAAAGTCTTGCAACGAAAGATAAGCGCAAAGATAACAACCTAAACAACTTAAACAGTCACGTAAGTAAATTGATGACAAGTGTCAGGTTCCATAGAATTATAAATATTCAAGGACTATTGTACAAGAGTACAAGAAACAGTTTACAACTATTAAAATCGATCATGGAGATCGAAGTGAAATTTGAAAATCTTTAAGATAAACTAAAAATATGATATTTATATTACCAATTAATATGAATAGAATGCATTTGGAACTAGTTCCGCAAGAATTTTCAATTGTCTTGTTTTGAATTAAAGTTGTTTTTTAATATTAATTGATAATTGTTAAAAAATTATATAAACAAATTTGAGTACGCAATTAATTTTGTGCAGTTTTTTAATGGACCATCAATGTCGAACGTGGTTCGATTCTTGAGTACAGTTATTAAGACTCCGTCGAGTACCGCTTGTGACCTAAAAGGTCTATGCGTGCTATCGGTCAACCAAAAATACCTAACCTAATCCAACTACTTACTATGGAAGAGCTCTTAATAGCTCGTCCTACCTCTGCAAAAGTTGTGGTGCAAAATTTAAATTTGTTATTGGAAATAATTTTAAAACCAATTTAAAACTTTATTTTGTTAACTCTAATTATTCATATTTATATAAAAAAATTAATATCTTAAACTCATTTTTATATTGTTATACTTAGCTGGAGTTTTGCCGATTATCGGTCACAGTCTTATCCAACCTTCTCTATCCTGAGCGAGATGGAACCAATTAGAAAGTTTAAGTGCTGTCAGGTCCACTAAAGTATTTTAGAACGTCCCATCAGTGATGTTAACTATACCGAAATTACGTTATTCTACACTAATTTGGATGCAAATACAGTAACAAGTAATTTTTCTAAATTCTACAGTAATTTAAAAAAAAAATTAAAAAAATTTAAAAATACGGAAATTGTCCAAATTGCAAAGTGAAGACTTTTTTTTTGGTTCTTTAAATACTTTTTGTCGGAATAAACTAATAACTGAAATGAGGAAAACAAAAATTTTTAAGATTGTGGACGTTATTTTTTTGTTTTTGCTTGTTGATCTACTCTTATGAATAGATTTTAAATTATTGTTAACAAAATTTCGAAAAAGCAACTTTAAAAAAAAAAACGGTGATGAATAATTGTTTTAATATCGACAGTAATTTAAAAAAAACAGTAATTTTTTTTGGCAAAATACAGAAATTTCACAAAATTTACTTAACATCACTGCGTCCCATTATTAATAGTCCGGTCGTAATAGTTACTTTAATATGCTGGAACATGACCTAGCCACCACAAGCGCTCAATATATCGATGCCATATTCGGGACTCCATGAAAATCCAGTCATGCGTTAAGTGTTTATTTTTAAATGGTTACTCCAATATTATTAAATCGGAGTTCGTCTATAAGATTTTTTAATTTAGAATTTTTAAATATTACAATATTTGTATTGCTAAATAATCACACAGAAATCGTTTATCCAAGTGATCAAATTCAATTTGATATTCCAAAACAAGATCCTTGGAAATGGTCCAAACAAAAGAACCATTTGACATAACACAAATTACGCAATTTTAACAGCACACACATTTTATAAAATTGAAAAAAAAAAAAAAACAACAACAACCCATCAGCAATTTTTCAAATATCGACGCTACCGGAAAACCAACAACAATCGAGGCGATCTTCGAAAAGTGGCCGCACACTTGTCCATCGCATTCGCATGCATTTCGGTGTTAAAATGAATATTGCATTTTATTATGATTATTATGATTTCCATGCATTGCCAGACATTTGCAATGTCCGTCGCTGTTGCGGCCATACATAATGCCGCCGCAATAATGCAAACATTCGCCCGACCAGAGTCGGGGTAGTGCAGGCCAGCAAGCAGGTAAGTAAGCAAGGTGGTAGTCTAAACTGGCGGATATCTGCAGTCATCAACGGAGCACCAACATCGCAAGCAAAACGCGTGAACTCATCATTGGCTTTTTGGACAAGACACGACAAGACGAGACGAAACGAGACAAGACGAGAAAGGAAACGCAACGCAACGCTTAAGTATCTTGTATACGCGCTTCAAGCATGTTTTATGGCTGCACGCTGCTGCAGTTGCAACATGTTGCACATTCATCGCCAAACAGACAGACAGACAGACAGACAGACAGACAGACAGACAGACAGACAGCAGCACACTTGTCTAAATGCGAATTCCGTGCATTTGCAATCGCACTTTCGTGTGTATTTTATGTACCGAGAGTACACCGAACAAACAGGTGGTAACCCTGTAGAAGATTTAAAGTTAACAAATTCAGAGTCTGATGGAAGAATCAGAACAGGGAATAGTATGTAAATAAATAACAGAATGTTAATCTGATGCTCGGTAGAGGAAGCTTAGAAGGTTGGAAAGGATTTCCCAAATTTCTAAGCTTCTCTCAGGGGATTCACGGTTTTATTATTGCGGAGAGATACAATTTTGAGAAGAAAAGCTGAGACTTTTTGACCTGACCAAACTTAATGAATTTGTCCCGCTCTACTTCAATTGTCCAACCACCAGCAATTACAACACATAGCAAAGTAGAAAAGGTACAGTTGAGTTTATAGCTCCCGAAAGAGTTTCCCAGTTTTAAAGAGAAGACAACAACCGAGTAGAAAGTAATTCTGACAAGTACGGAACCCGGAGTTGAATTAACAAACTTTGGCATGAAAGCGTTAAGCATAAAACCGAGTGATCGCATATCTTAGCGTACTGATCTCCTGCATAGGTTAAAAATGAAATAAAAGTAAATTCCAAAGAGTTTTCTCAGTGTCGTCCACATCGGACATCAGCGCAGACGTTCGCTATTTGTTGATGAGCTCGCGAACGTTGCCTGTTTGCAGTTTGCTTTTAGCCAGGTTTAACGCGTTTATTTGGCATGATCATTATCGCGCGTTTTGTTTTGAGCAAGTGTTCAAATCGTCTTCCTTTGAGTGGAGGAGCTGCATGGATCTGGCATTTTGGATGATTCGTCAATTCGTTGAAGTTGCTGCTGCTGCTGTCGATTGATGCTTCGGAAGTTGCTACCGTTGCTTTTTATTGTTGTTGTTGTTGTGACTTCAGCGGGTAATTTTGTTGTTCTTGTTGTTGCTAAACTGTTTTACTCCAAGAGTTATGATCATTGTTTTGTGATTCGTTTGTTCACCGCTTGTGAACTCTTCGATAGTCCCAAAGCCTCAAACCAGACGATGGTTCATCCCACAGAGGATGATGATGACGATGATGATGACGATGATGATGATATATCGTACATTGCGATTTAACAGCTTGGTCGGATATCCAATTTGAAGCTCTTGTCTTAATGTACAGCTAAGAATCGCTTCAATCAGCGGCTAAGACAGGCAATAAGCAACGCAAATCATTCGCCCCGGGAAAGTATCGAAAACAAATACAACTAAAATTGTTTGTCGACCATAAAGCAAAACCAATGATTGCTCGCTCGATCGCTTGCTGATTGCTCCTTTTTGGTGTTACAGTTTAAGACCGATTCGGATCATACTTTTCTTGATGCACTGAGCGCAGCATGTAGTAATAAGTAACTATAAAATTTGACTATGTCGTAATGGAATTTCCGTTGACAATCGAATGTAGTTAAAGGTAACTATTAATAGTAGAGCAAACTTTCTGATGGAATGTGACAACTACGCCGTAGTTATTTTTGATTGTTTCTTTATAAAAAATATGAAATACTCTGGAGTAGTTAATTTTAACGACTTTAGTCGTAAATGAAAAAAATTATCTATAAATTATTATATAAAAAAATTATTTACTATTTATTTATTTATTTATTTATTACCAATCAATATTAATCAATCAAATTTATAATTTGCCGATTAATTTCGAATGTCAAAATTAACTGACATTTTTTCATTTTGTTATATTTGGCATTCTTTTGAACGACTAACAGCGTAGTCAATTTGAAAAATGTAGTCATTTTCGAAAATTTTACATTTATTACGAACAAATTAAAATATTTACTGTATTTTGTTTTCAGTGTGCTGTTGTGTTTTTGTTGTTTTTGTTGTTGGTGTTGGGTCATTGATTGATAATATCACCTTTGTTAAACAGTTTCCATTTGAAATTGTTAACGCGATTACGTGGTTTGGTTATCAATTAAGTTCGTTTTTTTTTGTTTATCTTATAAAGCGATTGGAAAGCGTGTTTCAAAAATAATGAGGATTCCCATTTTGCGTTTGCAATTCCTAATCTTATCAATTTGGTTACCATATAAATTATGTGTACCAATGACTCACTATTTTAAATATTGTCAATTGGGTCCACTTTTCTTAAAAAGATTCTTTCCATATTCCGAAATACTTTTATCTTTTATTTATGATATTTTGATTGGTGAATCGACAGTAACGGGTTTACTTATCCTATATCCTATACATCATAGTTTTTTTTTTAATCAGGAAACTATAATTATAAGGTCATTCATCAACGGATAAGAAAATCTTAGTTAGGTAAAAGAGATTTTCAATCATTTAGGTCCTTTACGACTGCTCAGAAATGCAATATTTTGACTAAAAGCGGACTTTTAGAGTATCAAGAACATGAATTTCCAATATATTTGTAATTCCTAAAAGCGTTGAAATATCTTGAAACATTGGAATAGTAAATAGTTACCAGCGATTGAGGTTGAAGTTGAATTTGAAAATCTGTGATCTTAAACGTTAAGATAAACTAAATAACCAATTTAAAGTGGCTGAACTCCGCCAACAAGACGAACAAGTCCACATCTTACTTGCATGTCCAGTTTCATTCACGGAACCGCAAAATCAACATCAAAATTTCATTCACCGCGAACTACCGCAGAAATAATTCCAATCGATGGAATCGAATCGGTGGATTCGATGGATCGATCATTCCAACCGATCGATTGATGTCAATCAGAGCAAATTTAAACGAAGGTTAAAGTTGCATACGTTTAATCGTGCAATCGTTTTGTTGTTGTTGTTCGTCCTGTTCTCAATATTGTTGTTGCAGTTGTTGTTGTTTGTTTTTATTTGCATGCAAGTGGCAAGACGCAGAAGCTGCAACTGAAAACCATTGAAGCGCGTAACTGCTGCCGATCGTCAAGCGGATGCTGCCACCGTCATCGCTGAGTTGCAACTTGGCCTAATGATGATTGCGATCAATTGCAGCAGCAGCAGCAGCAACAACAACAACAATTGTTGCATTTGGTAAATTGCAAATTTACATCTCGATCGCCAGCAGCAAACCGACATCATTAGCGATGCTGCCCAAGGTCGCAATTGCATTGAGCGGCATATAAAAATACAAACAAACAGACAGACGGACGGACGTACGAATGGACGGAAGGACAGACAGATAGACCGCCAATTGTGCGGACAGACTGCTTCTGTACACAAGCACAAATTAGCCAAAGTGATGATGCGTAAAAGGGTAATTGGAGGCGTACGCAAAATCAACAATGAAAACCGCAACTCACCCAGGCCAGGCCAGTCGAGTCCACTTCGGCTAATGCAAATGTTGACTGTGTGCTGGTGACATTGCATCGTCGTAATTGCGAGAAAAGAGGCCGGGGCGGAAATTGCCACAATCAGGAAATTAGTTTTAGCGGTTGCAAGTAGCGGCGGCAGCGGCAGCGACAGCAGCAGTAAGTGGCAGCAACGGCTTAAGTGTTAAAAGTGCTAAATTGTACTGCCACAAATGCAGTACGACACTGTTGCACCCCTAAGTGGCAGCAATAATAACAACAGCAACAATAACAACAACTACTACTGCAACAGCTGCTGCTGCTGTTGTTGTTGTCGTATGTTGCACCAACTGCTCTTCCATCATCTCGAATAAATGACGCAATATTTTTGGCAATTTCGTTCACATTGCCGCAGTGAAATGTCAAAAATGGTTACGCCCACTTGGCACATGTTGTCGCCAGTTTTAACGTCCGTCTGTCTGTCCGTTTGTCCGTCTGTCTGTTCGCTGTTGTATGCCAACCAATTAAAATCAAATTTCACCAAAAATTTTTGACTCGTCCTGATCCTGATCCTGATGACACTTTAATTGATTTTTGTGCGTTGATGAGTTTGTTGTACTTTCGTGGCCACATTTAGTAATCCATCCATCAGCTTATCGCTTAGATTCGCTCGTGGATATGAAGAAAGTGACAGCTGCTGTTATGTTTTGGCTTCAGCTGGAAATGGAGCGTTTATTTTTGACATTAATTAGGAGTCATTTGCATTCTGCGAGTTACATTTTTAATGTTTCGAATTTTCGTTTGTTAATTTTATCAAATATTAGTCTATACTACCCGGTGTTGCTCGGATGTTATTTTGAATTAACATTTGTTAAGATATTTAAATAGCGGAACTTTCCATTACTTTACTTTGTAGAGTCTCTGAGTAACGGTAGTGGGCGTTAAATTGATCCAACCACGCCCATTTTTGGTGAAGGAGTCGACAAAACCCTATAAACTCGGACACCAAATGTCAGTGAAAATTTTAAGTTACAATAACAACAACAAAAATATGAACATTTTCACATATTTTCCCGAAATGTGGGCGTAATAGGTTGGTGTGGCAGATTTTGTATATCCTGTTACTCTTTACGATGCATGACTATATATGTTTCCTATATAGAACATCAAGTTCCTGAGCTATAGTGATGGGCGTAAAGTTGATCAAACTTATTGCAAAAAGTGGGCGTTAAATTGATCCAACCACGCCCATTTTTGGTAAAGTTCTGCTCATATCAACTCAGATAAAAATGTTTGTACGAGCGATAAAATCGAATATTTTTACATAATTTAACTAATTGAGGGCGTAATAGGTGGACTTGGCAAATTTTATAGAAGCTTTGCTAAGATCCGTCCCATAAATGCTATGTGTACCAATTTTGAATGTAATTGGTTCAGCAGTTCTCGAGATTACCCTAAACAATTGAATTATTAGTGTACACATATACTATATAAGTACTTATATAAGTTTTGGTATATGATATGGTTCCTTTCTGTATTTATGTATGTGGGGAACCTCCCCTCAGCGTTACAACTATAAAAGATGTTATTCAAATTTTTAAAGGGAAAACTGTCAGAAAAAATTTACAAGCTTAAAAAGCAGGTCAATAGCTCCGTTTGATAAGTGCATTTGGTTGGATCAGTAAAACCCAGGTTCAATTCCAATCCGAAACAAAATAAGTGACGAAATTTTGTTCAGTATATGAATAACAAATTATAATCCACATTATAAATAATTGACGTAAAAGATTCAGTCAGTAAGCCAACAAGCAAATGTTAAATGTAGTACCAGACCAAATCAGTTTAAACGGTTTTTTGTTTATGAATTTATTTGGAGTGAATGGTATCATAGATGGAATTAAACTCTAGAGACCATGGATCACTCGAAACAGTGGACATCTGTAGGAGAATCGAATGTGAAACAGGTCAATGTGAGTCTGTCAGCCAACAAAGTGATGACGCGTGTTTTGAGATGATCGTTTACTTAAAAAGGACACCTGAAAATATTCAAATCAAAAATAATTGCATACATACATATTTCGAAAAATTTACGAGGGAGGTACGATAAGTATTAACATAAGCTCACCGCCCGATGGCGCCACTATCACAAGAGTAATTCACTATCGTGTAGTACATTCTCGTAGACGACTACTGTCGAATATTTTTTGATCGTGACTGAATTTGTGCTATAAAATTTCTCTAAGTCATCGATGAGTATTAAATTTGTAACAAAACAGTCGAGGCAAAGAGCTACAATCCCGTCTGTTCTAAAATCCGACTTAGGTCATTGACTATCGAAACTGTTCAAATATCTTTCAGCTGTTTTCCAATTCTTTTCTTCGACTTAAGTTCAGATAAGACAATTTTAAATTTTAGATGAATTTAATATATAAGTATTTAGTAGGACGATTATGGTTGTATTGAAAACACACACACACAAAAACAACAACAATCAATACAAAAAAAATAAAAAATTAACAACAACATAACGGTAATAACATTTTATCGCTGTAATTAATAGCGGTAATTTTTCTATTTGTTTGGCCGCGTCAACGCGAATGCGACTGCGACTGCGAACGCCTCTTGACGCCGCCGCCACAATCAAAAGAATTGTGCGCCTTTTGTGTGCAGCTCAGCTCTTCTGTGTAAGCTCATCGCTTTAAGTGGTTTCTTTATTTGAGCGCATTAATTTCCACAAATATGAGCGACGATTTGGCATTTGCACTTATTTGTTTTTTGTTTTTTTTGTTTTTGGTTCTTCTTTTCATAAATAAAAGCGTTTTTGTTTTTGTTTTTCTTTCTTGTGGCATATATCCGCGCGATACGATTTTTCAAACGACGACCACAGCCGCAGGCAACATTCCGACGCCGACGCTTAATAATGCCGTCGCGCGTACAGAGCCAAGGCCGAGAAAGAAGAAGCCACAGCAGCCAGCAGCGCTTCTCATATCAAATAGCGAAATTCCACGATTCGACGGTGGGCTCCAAAAATGTACGAAGTACCAAAAAAAAAAAACGAAAAAGAAGAAGAAAATATAAGACAAAAGAAACAACTGAAAATAAAAAAATAAATGCCGAAAAATCGCAAAGAAAAGGATTTATTGTGGCAGACACATTTGCAGCACAAAAAAGTCACCCGCTTTTGCTTGTTGTTGTTGTTGTTTTTGGTTTTGGTTTTGCTGCAGGGCCGCCAGCCTGAAAGAAGGGCGCGCGTTTGTGTGCTTGTCTGTGCGTTCGTTTGTGGATAAAAAAATTATTATTTCAGCAGTTTGTCGCTGATTTTTCATAAAAGGTGGCGGCTGCGGCAAATGAATGTCATCCAGCAGATTAAAGGCAACAAAAACAAGAAAAAAATTTACAAAAAAAAAATTAATGCAATTGCGAATAAATCGTAAAAATAAAATTATGATAAATCTGTAAGATACGAAAATATTGACTTGAAACGCGCAGGAGTTAGAATGAATTAACGAACAAATATGAACGAAAAGTAAAAAGTAAATTGAGGAGATATCATTTGCATTCGATTCGATTCGGATTGAGATGATATTTTTGAATTTTTTTTTGATATTTTCGGCCCGCTTATCAAATTTATGTTGTATGTAAAAATGGCAATTTTATTTTTTTTTTGTAAAGGTATTTCCATTTTAAAGTTAAGTCCTTGAAATACGACATTTTAATATGTTTTAAGTATCTTATACATGTATGTATGTAAATATATCGATGGATATTATTAAATCTTATATTAAAGAAAGTCTAACTTAACTTATTTCACTGCAATTAAAGAACTCCTTCAAACTTCCTTCATACCTCCTTCATATGAAAATTTTACAAAAAAAAAGACACGAGTTGAGAAGAATTAGTTTGAAACTATCCTATTTAATTTTACAGTCGTGTCTGGTTATAGTGAAAACCAAAATTTTTACATGGATCACTCTAAATAGTGAACAATCGAAATGCTTTTCAAAATTTAGTTCACTATTTCGAGGTTAGCGAATAAAATTTTAAAATCAACTTCAAGCAGATAGCAATAAAAAACACAAAAGAAACTCTACTGGTGATGCTGGTACACTAACACTGTGAAGTCTACGTGGAAAAGCGTTCCAAAATTCAATTTCTGAACGCAAAAACAACAAATGTCCACCTTAAAAAAGTGAGTGAACAGCCCGGATATAGTGAACAGTTCTTGCATTATTTAGTTCCCTATATCCAGACATGACTGCATATAAATATAAATGAATGTTTTTTCTTTCTTTCTTTCTTTCTTTCTTTCTTTCTTTCTTTCTTTCTTTCTTTCTTTATTTCTTTCTAGGGTTTACAAAATCTGCTACGCCCGCTTATTACGCCCATAATTTCTTTAATTAAGTGAAAATATTCGATTACATTGATGATAAAAATTGCATATTTGGTATATGAATTTGCATATACACCGTCGAAAACTACACTAAAAATGATCGTGGTTGGATGAAGTTACCTCCCACCGCCGTAACTCAGGATCGCTACAACGGGGAGTACCGCTAACTAATCTTTCATATATTTATACTCAAAACAGAACCCGAGCAACGCCAGTTTTAATATAAAATAGAACATAATCCAAACAATAAAAAATATTATAATTTGTCCTTGTTGAACTTTCATGGAAATTAAACTAAAATGTTAAGTGAAATTGGAGATTTGTTCCAGTAATGTAGTACCAATATATGTAGGTAAACTATATACGATTAACTTTTATAAATATTTATGATTTTCTCAATATTTATTTACTTTCAAATTTCGTATAAACTTTTAAATATAATCTCTATCTATAGTAAGCCGTGTTAAGCCATGTAGCCGCCTTGGGCAGTGCAGATCGATACTTAATGCGACAGTGGCGACAATAAACCGTCCCCTAAGAGCTACTAGCATGACTCCTTCGTCCGATACTACTATAATGATAAACGAAGTTTATTGTTTTAAAATAATTAACTTTATTTTTAATTAAAGATTATTGGATTTTTGTTGGAATTGGCCGAGGCCACGAATTCCGGGAGAGTTGGAGATAGCTTAATTGGGACGAAGCCCAAGAGCATATCAGCTCAACTCTGAATTCTTTAGTTTCGGAATCGGCTTTATATAGCAGATTCCGAAACTTTACAATATTTGGAAAGAGCCTTTTGGTCTCTTTCATACTTAATAATATTATTGATAAATCATATTATTATTCATAAATATTGGGCATAGAAAAGGGATAGAAATACCATTGGTGATCACAACATAATTTGATCAACCAAGGCGCATTTCTATTGGCTAGAACATAAACAAAGAACGAAAGAAAGAAATAGTAATTGAGTGTAATTCGATCATTGAGTGAAATGCATACATTTTCGTATACAATGCACTTGGTGACGAAAATGTGTCACACGAAATCGAACACCCAAAAACCAAATAGAACTTTGCATATTCACCAAGAGTGTACGCTACACTATAACATTTGGCTTAGTCGCCTAGTGGATACACTACACTACAATGTGGCTTTGATTTCTATCATCATAGGTAAAAACCATCTTTCGTGGAACTTAAGGGCAGTCGTACAGATCTCAACGAAAAAGCTTTTTGTCGATTGCATTACAGAAATAAATTTTCCCAGAAATTTGATCGAAATGTTTGCTTTATCGGAACTTACAGTTCAAAAAAAAAATATCTTTCAAGTAAATCAAAAATATGTTTCTATTTTCACAGCTACGTAATCTAACTTATGTTGCCTCTTTATCAGTGGAAAATTCACTGGACTTTCAGGATATATTTTTTTAAATGGATGAAATTCTTAGAAATCCAATTCGAAAATTTTAACCCCACTTAAAAACTCCATTTGTCGTATAATAATATAATTAGTTAATTTGTTTATCGATCGAACCGTATCCTCAAGAAGGTTGAATATAGTAAGTACATACAGTCGTGTCCCTATATAGTGAGCACCTCGATATAATGAAATTTTTACATAGAGTACTCTAAATAGTGAATAATTAAAAACCTGTAAATAGTGAACAACATTTTCAAAGCAATTTCAAGCAAAATGCAACAAACTCTATTCGCCAATTTTTCCTACTTATTTATTTAAATGATCTCTTGATTTTATATAAACAAAGCGTATTTTGAGCAAATAAAACGAGTTTTTGAACAAACATTTTAACCTTGATATAGTGAACAACCTCAATACTGAGAACAGTCCTTGCAAATAATTAAATTATTATATCCAGACACGACTGTATATGAAAAGAACAGAAATAATATTAGGTGTACAAATAAGTTTCTGCCGTTTTGAGAAAGATGGCGTGGCACGAGGTTTACGTTGGAATTCGCAGATGGTAACCTACTTGAAAATTAGTTTGTTTATTGCAGAACAACATAACCTTATCATGTTATTAAGTTCGCATTAGCATCATATATTTTTCTTCATCTAAAAATGTCTCAATTTGAGCCAACTAAGTGTCATTTGCGGGAACTTTTAATTTATTTTTTTAATTTAAAAAAAATCTGCTGCTGAGTCGCATCGATTGCTCGTAGAAGCATATAATGAGGATGCTTTGAGTGAGAGAACATGTCGTGAGTGGTTTCAAAAATTAAAAAAAGGTGATTTTGACATAAAAGACAAAGATCGCAGTGGAAGGCCGAAAATTTACGAGGATGCAGATTTGGAGAAATTATTGGGTGAAGATTCGTCTCAAACACAAAAGGAACTTGCACTTAGTTTAGAAGTCACTCAGCAAGCAGTCTCACATCGTTTAAAATCGTTAGGAATGATTCATAAGCAAGGCAATTGGGTTCCATACGAATTAAAGCCGAGAGATGTTGAACGCCGATTCTGCATGAGTGAAATTCTGCTAGCTAGGCACAAAAAACAAAGGTTTTTTGCATCGAATCGTCACCGGTGATGAAAAGTGGATACATTATGATAATCCAAAAAGAAAAAAATCATGGGGACTACCTGGCCACGCGTCAACATCCACAGCAAAACCGAATATTCATGGAAAAAAACTCATGCTGTGTATTTGGTGGGATCAACTGGGTGTGGTGTATTACGAGTTGCTTAATCCAAGCGAAACAATTACTGGAACTCTCTACCGAACACAATTGATGAGATTGAACCGAGCTTTGAAGGAAAATCGTCCGCAATACTACTCCAGACACGACAAAATTATTCTTCTACACGATAATGCTCGTCCGCATGTCGCAGTTCCGGTGAAAAACTATTTGAAAACACTTGATTGGGAAGTCCTACCCCACCCGCCGTATTCACCAGACATCGCCCCGTCCGACTATCATCTGTTTCGGTCAATGGCACATGCTCTGTCGGAGCAGCGGTTCACATCATATGAAGATACTAAAAATTGGGTTGATTCGTGGATAGCCTCAAAAGATAAGGAGTTCTCCAGACGCGGAATCCGAATGCTGCCTGAAAGATGGGAAAAAGTAGTTGCTAGTAATGGACAATACTTTGATTGAATTTAAACAAATTGTTCTTTCACAATAAATATTATTTTATTAACAAAAAACGGCTCCTAATAAATCTACAGCTATGTTATGTTAGTACTGTCCAGATAGGTAGTCGTATACGAGTATTCTTCCGTTTACAAATCTGGACTCGTTATTGCCTCAGAGTTATTAAATTTAATTTAAATTATTAAATTTCTTTAAAATTTTATTTTCAGTAGAAAGAAAATACTTTTATGATAAGACTGAAGTTTTATTTCTTTTTAGAGTTCATGGTAAAAAAATGTTTGGTTCTGAAAGGGTCTTTGCATCAATTGTTTATTTTGATATTAAAGACTTGTTAGAGGCTTTTATAAATGAATAACCATTAAAATTTAAAATTTTCACGTCACTTCCGTTGTTCATTGAACGTTTAATAACAACGCGCAACAACTTTTTTTACTTATATTAAAGCCAAGTGGCTTTGCGGCTTACTCGGCTGAACTCTGCCGGTAAATTGGCTTAATCTGTGCATGTGTATTTGTGTATACGAGTATACATATGTCTGTGCCTGTATGACTGTTGATGTTTTTATTGTCCTGGGAATTTTTACGCTGCGCAGTGCTTTTCCGTCGCGCCTTTACAGACAGACAGACAGAAATACGTTTTATGCGCGTTTTGTGACTATTGTGTCCTTCGGTTTTTATTGACCAATTTGTGCGTAAGTTACTTTGAAACGTTTCATATTGTAACAGAGGAGATATTTCACGACAAAAGGAAAGATTACGTAATAAATTGAGGAAAGTGTAAATCGGCTAAAATACTCAGCTTGAGCAAGTGTTATGATTTATCAGCTAAAACTTGTGCTCTCTGGGATATCCTTGATTACAAGTAAGAGAGAAAGGACTAATAATCTTATAGATACGAGTTGTAATGCGCTGACAAGTCCTCCTCCGTTTCCCACAAATAAAGCCAAGTCAACATTCTTTCAACATGGTTCCTTCACTTCCTCCACCCATTTCTTCATGCACTTAAACTCTCCGCTTAACATGAGCCCTCTACGATATAAAAGTATAAAGTTACAACCCAGCGTAACTGCAACGAGAGGACACAGACACAGACACACACAGGACAACTTTCAAGTAGGCTGGACTTGTGGTCACCACCGAAGGTGACGTAATTATAGATGTACTTGAGCTAATGACAAACCCCTTTCTTGCGACGACAACAACCACAACAACAACAACAACAGCAACAGCAAAACACGATAACGACAGCAACTATCGAAACAACAACAACAGCAAGAACAACAACAACAAGGCTACTTTCAAATGTCGACCGACAGCAGACTGCAAAGAAGAGAAGTGAAAAAAGGGAACATGAAAAAAAAAAATCGAGCAGGCAACCCTTCCACAGGATGCATTTCAAAAGGTGCGATCCTGATACTTTAAGGACATGGTGTGGCAATAGTGAAAGGGTTGCCATTAGTGTTTTCGTTTTTTGTTGCTTTTTTTTCGTTGTCGCTGTTGTTGTTGTTGTTGCTGTTGTTGCAGAATTGCAAATAATTACACTTAATGTTGGAGTTAGCAACATAAAAAAAAGGGCGTCTAAAGCGAAAATGTCGTAAGGCGCCGTAATGACTTCACTTTGATATTTGTTCGTGTGTGTGAGTGTGTAAGTGCAAGTGTATGCGTTTGTATGATTATGAGCGTGTGTTGGTAAGGTTGAAGTAGAAATTAATTTAAAACGATACCGATTAACCGGTTAACCAATACAAATAAAATTCCTTTTCAAGTTAACTAAAGTTAAAATTATTAACTGCAAATTAATTGGTTATTTAAATTTTATATGAATTATATTGAAGTTATATTAACCCGATTATGTCATTATGTAATTGTTAAAAAAACCGGTTACCTAAAATGTGTGCGATTTAAAAACGATCGAATAATTTAAAAGTCAAGGCAAAAGTTTAAGTGACTTCATGTTTACTTAGGCTGGCTTTGCGGGTTTCATTGCCATTCGTAAGGACATCTTCTTTTTTTCTTCCTTTTTCTTGTTGCTGTTGTTGTTATTGTTGTTGATGCGCAAAGGATGTGTGTGTGTGTGTGTGTGTGTGTGTGTGTGTGTGTGTGTGTGTGTGTGTGTGTGTGTGTGAGTGTTTGTTTTCTGTTGTTGCTTAATCTTGTTGCTTAATCGGGCAATCTTGAGACAAAAGGATATGCAGCAGGATCCGGAGCCGGAGTTTGTTGTTGTTGGCTGTTGGTGTTTACGCATTACATTAGCATAAAATGTTTATTAAGATAACTGTTTTCGTTGTAAATTAGGCGAGCGAGTGAGCGAACGAGCGTCTTGTGTTGTTTTATCCTTTGAGCGGCTTAAGTGTCAGGAACATAAGAAATGTTTTGCTGCTTATCAAAAGAAACAAAAACAAACAAATAAAAAAAAGAAAAACGTTCTTCTAAGCGATGTAATGAGCTATAAGTATCTTATGTGAATTTGGTTTGGCTTACAATTGTAATCGTTATTTAAAGGACATTTTCACCTTTCCCAGTTGAATTCCTTTAAATCAAAAACATATCTTTGAAGTTGGAAAACGTATCCTTGGAATTTTTAAGTTCTAATCAAGATAATTTTTGGTAATGTCCTTGGAATATCAATAAAAATATACAATATGTATAATTAAAAATCAACGCTCATGTATTAAAAGAAACTTATTAATAAATTTTTGAATGCTTTTCTATATCTTGTTATAATTTATTGCTAATCGGTTGAAACAGGCAAATCTGAATATACGAGCAAGCAAAACACTTCTAACACTTTTGCCTGCTCACAAACAAACTAAACATGCTATATAGCTGAAAATCTAAACATATGTTCGTGCCGAGTGTACCAACACAACAACATCAAAAAAATCGATTATTGAAGGTAGCACGTTGCCCGCGAAAAGTCATCTTACTTTTTGAACACACCTCGTAGTCCATTTTGAGATTAGTCCTCTCGTATTAATAATCAAATAATAGTAATTATTATTTTTTTACCAGACGTATGATCGAGCATTTTTATTTTTGTTTTAATAAAATAAGTACTCCTTTATGCAAACATTTCTAAACATAAATGTGAACTAAAATAACCTGAAATAAAAATTACATCAACCTACAACCTTGGGCTTTTTACATCAAAGTTAGATTTGCGTTGTATTCTGTTTTCCAACTCGTTTTGATCAAAATAATCTTACTATGGCGGCGCAGCGCAATGGTTACTTCAATGACCTTCGCAGAGGAACGTCTCAGGTTCAATCCCTAGGACCGGTAGATGCAATAAACTATATAAATATTTACTTTTGAATTGAGAAATATTTTAGTTTTTGTGAGATCCTTTCAGCAATGTGGGCAACGTTAATTAAGAATTTAACTTCGTTAACTCGTTGAAAAGTTAACGTCGTTAAAAATTTAACGTCTTTACAAGTTAAAATTTATTTAGCAAAAAAAAATTATAATAAAAATTGTAGCCAATAAACTCATAATGCAATATATACATACAGGCCCGTACCTAGGAATTAAGGCGCCCGGGACAAAAGTGGATATTGTCGCACATTCAAAATATTTTTATAATTTTATAACTGTTTCTTTTTATGAAAAAGTTTTTGTTGATATATGTAATAGCTTCATGAAAGCAGATGAAGAAGCAAAAAAAAAAGGTACACAATTTAAAAAATAATCTCATCTTCCTTATATAAGACTCGCATTACAGCTTGTTCCAATTGCCCCCTTTTCCTCCTTGAGACGGGCCTGTGTACATAGTCGTATAAAGCTTTTCACTCGTTTTTATTGAAAATTAATTCAAATGCTCTTACGTATGTAAAAATCGTCGTACGGCAGCTCTGGAGGTAATTGTTGTATAGTAAATACTTTATGAACTTGGTCATCCAAGAAGGCAACATATTTGCGAGTATGTCAGTATATCATTCCATTTGCTTTAAATCAATAATTAATTCTCTTTTGTTGTTGTTAAATTTTACCTTTTAATTTTTCGTTTTATATTTCACTAAGTAACTTGAAATAACGAAAAAATTTAAAGCGAGTTAATTAACTTTTAATGATTTTCGAAGTAAACGAAAAAGTTAAAATTAAGCAAAAAATGTACTTCGTTAATTAACTTTTAACTAATTAACTAGTTTGTGCTCAGCTTCGAAACTTTCCATGAAAAAGTTTCAAAAAAAAGTATTTTAATAAGTAAACAAAGCATCTTTATCATATTAAAACTGATCATAACCAGGGCCGTACGTAGGAATAAAGGCGCCCCTTAATAATATCTTTTAAACTTTGAAATGATTCGATGAAAATACTGTATTGAAATTATTAATACACAGGTTAAGTTTTTCATTTTATTTATTTCCGCTTGTCGTACGATTGGAAAAATTGTGTTTCACTTTATTTATGAAAGCAATGAGAAAGCAAAAAAAAAACAAGATCCTCAAAATATTTTTCACTATTTCACTTCTTACTTTATTATTTACTAGCTTAAATTACCCGGCGGTGCCCGGGTTCTTTTTTAATAGAATCAAGTCTTATATGTTAATTAAGATTAATAAACTTTCCAGCCTAGCCCACCATTTTTGGAATAATATTTTGTTTATTTGATCATTTTTTACTAAATTTGTATGCAGAACTTCCCGTTACTCCACGTTGTGTGTTTGTAACTATTGTCACCATGTACCTATAAACTGAGTTTCGCAACTATTAACCTCCCCGGTATTCGCATTTGTATGTAACTAAAATTGTAATAGCACTTTCCGGTCAGATTTAGTTACTAAGAACCAAATTTCTTCATAGTAGTGTATCACGTTCCTGAGCTATGGCGGTGGGTGTTAAATTGACCCCAGTTTTGCTGAGATGGTAGATATAGTTCCCAAACACCTTCACACTAAAGTTAATCATCGTACAGTATCACGTTTCTGAGCTGAAACGGTGAGCGTTCAATTGACCCGACCACTCCCACTTTTTGTAAGATGATAGATTTAGTCACCATACACCTTTATACAAACGTTTATCTTCGTAGAGCATCGCGTCTGATATATAGCGGTGGGCGTTAAATTGATCCCACCACGCCCACTTTTTTTGAGATGGTAGATTTCATCATCATACACTTCTATATCAAATTTTATCATCAAAGATCACAACGTTCATGAGATATCGCGGTGGGCGGTAAATTAATTCCACCACGCCCACTTTTTGTGAGGTGGTGGATTTTGTCACCATACACCTAAATACCAAGTTTTATCATTGTAGACTATCGCGTTCCGAAGTTACGGCAATGGGCGTTAAATTCATCTAACCACGCCCACTTTTCGTGGAGTTGTCGACAGTGACCATACCAACTCGAATTCCAAATTTGAGATTTTTTGGTATTTTATTAGTGAAATAATCGTTTTTGTTGACCTAATTTTACTACTTGTGGGCGTAATATGTGGTCGTGGCAGATTTCATATAGCCTATCATTCTCGATATATGTTCCAAGTTTGAAGTAAATCGGTTCAGCCGTTTAAGCGTGAAAACGGTACAAACGAAAATAAATAAATACACCTTCCTTTATAATATTAGTAAGGATTAATATCTTAACCGTAATAAGCTATTATTGTCATGCTCCTGTTGTTATCTCTACTATATATCTTTACTTACTATGTACTTACCACTTGTTATATTTTTTAAGACTCTCTTGAACAAACCAAATTCAGAGCCCCTTAGATATTTCAGTTCAGAATAGACTAAACCGCACCTGACAACAAGCTTAACATAATTTTGATTGGGTTAGCTTACATCAGATTGTGAAATAATAAATTTTTAATTGAAGTGTGTTTTGTATGTAAAGTCAAGTCTGGAAACTATGTTTGAGTTAAAAATTAGTTTATTACCTGTTAAGTTTTCTAATTGATCTAGTTACGCTTATGTATTTGTGTAAATAATATTTATTTTATAGTATCATAATATAAATAATCTTTACTTGCACTTTATTATGTCAGCTGTGCCAAAGGATTCCTTGAATTAAGAGCACAACTCCAAGCAAATGCCGCATTAAGCTCCGCTGTTTCAATAAGTCCACTTGAAAAATAGCTCATCGCTAATCGTTGACAATGACACCCGCGCTACCGCTATTTGAAGACAACAACAGAAAAGAAAACCAAAGCAGCCGTTGACATTTTAAATGTCAACCTTATTTTCAAATGGCCAAAATGGCGACCCTTAAAATGTAATTTGTAATTTCTTTAGCCGCGCGCATTACCTTACAGAAGTAAGTACTTGCGTCTACAATGAAACTCATTCCTCATGTCCATCTTCCGTTTTGGATGGGAAGCTGACGAGTGAAGTGGAAATATCTGTCATTAGCATTGATTAATTCGTCGCTTGATTTACATACAAAAACAATCAATCACCACGTGGTGCTTTGGCGGCGGTGCTGCATCCGTTCCGTTCCATACCATACCATAGCATTCCAAATCCAAAGCTTAAGTCGCCAACACTTCCAAGTGATGTGAATGCTTTAAGTTGCTCGCGTCGAGCACTTCATGAGCCACGAGCATCTCGGCGAATGTGTTTGTATGTATGTATGTATGTCGCCTTATCTAACGTCGTCGTCGCTTCATCTTAAGCGTTTTGTTTTAGTCATCAACATTAGGCACAATCATCTGCCATGGTGAACATCATTAACGGTCTTCGGTTGTCGTTGTCGTTGACGTCGGTCTGTGCCGGTTGCACTGACACACACACACACAGACACACACGCATACACGCAGTGCCGGCAAATGATGTGAATGGACATGATGAGGACATTAGATGAAGTGAGTGGCTAGTTGTGATGTCTAGGAAATGTTGTGAAAAATCAATGCACTGTGGGTTGAGTTGAGTGCTGGAATTCCACGAGACTTGAGTTTAATTTTAACCAAGGTAATTTTAATGCCACGACCCATGAATGGAGGACAAACATTTGGTTATATATCGAGAAGAAGTTAAGTATTTTATAGATACAATAAATAATCTTAATTATTTTTACTTTCGTGCCCAAACTTCCATCTTCTCTTTCTGGCCAAATTTATTTACGAAAAAATTAAATTGGCTTAACAGAGTTGAAGCTGGACATACCAGCTCTCCATAGCAAGGTAAAGTTCCCAGCTAACTAAACAATCCATCACGAATAAATTCCACTGTTCTGCAGGAAAATAGAAAAATGTAATAAAACAATCTATTCGCAGCATAAATTAGCCAACACAAACAACAACAACAATAACAACGAATACATATACCCCATAATTAAGGCCATCAGCGTTAAGTATCCGGAAAACTAATGATACCCCACGACAAAGCCAATTGTTTTTGACCAGACTGCCGCGTGCCACTAGACTCCACTCCAACTCCGCAGCGTTGACTCCAGCAACGCCTTTAACAGACGACCGAGCTTTAATTTTTATGCGTGAAACGATGTTCCACAATTTGGAGGAAGCAACGAGAGAAAACAAAAACAAAAAAAGAATTGGCTTAAAATTCGAGACATTCATTTTGGGATTGTATGTTTTTTTTTTTCGTTTTGTATTCCGTTCGGGAAGGACAACAACCTTGCCACATACCCCACGTGGATAACTCACAGGAAGAAGCATACTCGTGCAATTGAATTCAGCTAAATGAGCAACTCACACAGTACTTCTTTGTTCTATAAAAAGTAAATAAATTTAATTTAACTTTGTAAAAAAAAATTAATCAGAAACTGAAAGAAGATTTTTAAATTCCGCAAGATTTGTTTTCCATGGAGCTTATGCAAAAATGATTCCGACTTTTAATGTACCTATCGTAAATCTTGTTAGAAAATATT
The DNA here is from genome assembly GCA_949127995.1 of Suillia variegata. NCBI lineage: Eukaryota > Metazoa > Arthropoda > Insecta > Diptera > Heleomyzidae > Suillia > Suillia variegata. The sequence goes on from OX421843.1 coordinate 18,108,151, forward strand.
GGCCGAAATTTAAAACCCGTCACATGCGGTTAAGAAAGTTCGATTGACATTTTTAGTAAAAACAATTTCGGTTTGTTTTTTGTACTGGCGCCAATGGGTCACATTTGGATTGATGAAGAAAACATTTGGAATAATATAAAATTAATTTGAATTTCTTAAATAATAGGCTTAGATCCTTAGACCTAAATATTTTAATCGTTTAAGTTTTATATTTTTGTAAGCTTTATTTAGAATCTTAAATTTGAGAAGCCCCCTAAAATAAAATCCCTAATCACAAAATCCCCAGTGCTAAGAAAAATCTCCAAATTCATAATCTTAAAGTCCCCAAAAGTAAAACCCCAAAAATATAGTCCCCAAAAACATTATTCTAAAGAAACAAATTAATACCCTTGCACAAAATCCCGAAACTTTTAATAATCTGTTTCTCTGGTAAGTGCTAGAAAATCCAGGATGACTACTTTTGATTATGACTCGGAATTAAAGCCCTACTTAAGGCCAATTTTTTATATTTTCAATGCAGCAAAGATTGTGTTTGGGGATTTCATGCATGAAGAACATTTTGCAAATGGGGATTATGTTTGTAGGGCTCAAAATTTTGGGGATTTCGGTTTTTTTTTTTGGTAATCCAATCCAATTATTTCAATATAAATAAGAAATTTTGACTTTTTGCAAGTTTATGGAAGAATAAATTTTGATTGCTCCAATTAAAGCTTTTGATCAAACATTTTGGCATAAGAAATAACCGTGAGTGCACAATTCAATTTAAAATAAAATTTAACTTTTGTTCTACCTATTTCAAAGTACTGTGCGACGACAAATAGCGAAGGTTAAGGAGGGTGGCTGGTGGCTGGTGAAGCTGGTGTTGATGTTGCGTCTATTGTGCTTGTCGCTGATGTCGCTCTCTGCTTAGGTAATGTTTCAATTAATTCATTTGTCCTTCGTTTATTATTACTGTTATTGTTGTTGCTGTTTGTTGCTGATGATGTCCTCAGCTGTGCTGTGCGGCTCCTTTTGCGGCTGTGTCTGACCTTTTTCGTAAGGCATAAAACCGCTTTACTACGTGAAAACATAAGCGCTAATGATTTCCACCGGAAATTTAAGACAAACGAATTGGCCTCATTGTTTGATTAGGTTTTATGTGCTCCAGAGAAGAGGAAGGCAAGGCGTTTTTTTTTAAATATTTCATGGGTGATTTTTAGGAGTTTCCTACGCTTAATTATTATTTTTTTTTTAAATGTGAACTTGGTTTTTTAATGAAAGTAATTTAAAGTGGCATAATTTATATTTAATAACAATTTAAAAGAAAATGTATTTCTTTAAAAAAATATTGATTCCTTCTTTCGGAAAATCTGGTAACTTTATTCAACCTAATTTGAAGCGTTTAATTTACAAAACAAACTTGAAATTTTTTCATAGCCTCTTAAATTCCATTAAATTGAACTGCACTCAACTACTAAATCCATAGAATGGATCATCGAATCAACTCAGCTCCTCATGTGCCAAGCTTCTTCTTCAACTCCAGCCGCGATTGTCAGTGGTGGGAATTGTTTGTCATTTTGGCGTGTGATTGATGAACAATCGCAGTCAAGACGAAAATTTAAGCTTGCAGACATCATTAGCAAAAACAAGAAACAGAACCCTTCAATGGATTCTAAGTAGTGCCACGCCCATTGCACATTTTGAAGTTTTGCATTATTCGGCGCTGGCGCTGACAGTTGCAAATCATCCTCGAAATGCGTTTTCGCGAAATTAAGCAAAAGGAATGGGAAACGAAAGAAAATCAATAAACAAAAGCGAAATGAAATGAAATTTATTTAAGAATTTATTTATTTGTCGCTGGCTGAGGGAGGGTGAAGAAGCTCGTACGTAAGCTCCGTCACCCGCTGCCCTATCGTAAGCAAAAGAACAGTGTTGCCAATGCGAAGTGTGCAGGTGTGCCAGCACAGCAACTGTTGCCGGCATAATGAGCTATTATGACGAGTTGTCGATTACGTCGAGTCGAAGAGTTGAAGCAGCAGCACCAGGAGCTGCAGGGGCAGAGGCAAGCGGCAAGCGGCATTTATTATGCTTTCAGTTGATGTAGCAGAATTTATGAATTTGTAATTTTGCCGTTGCGAGCGATAAACGAACGAATACGCGTGGAATATCATAAATAAATATTTTGACAGTTTCGAGTAGTAAAATAATTGTGTGGAAATTGTTATCACTCACTGGAATCGACATAAATGAATAAATTCGAATATGAGTTCATTAGATGAGGTCATTTGCAAGCAGAAGTCTTCGTTAAATTATTGAAGTATACATTACATTAGTATATATGTATACAATATATGATTTAACATGTAGTACAGGTTAGAAATGATAAATATTTCTGTTGGGAAATGGGAAGTTTTAAATAAAATTCAATAAAAACCGAATCCATTAGAAACAATGTTCAGAAACAATTTTTATATCCTTAAATATTATTTCAAAAATTTCCAAAAAATATAACAAATTGTTAAGTTAATGTCAAGAGAAATAATCTGGAGAAATTAGTTCAAAAGAATCTTTTCTAACAAGTCCACAAAAGAAAAGACAAGATTTGTCTCTTTCGGTTTTAGATTCAACAATTTTTGGATTTTTCTGTATTTGCAAATAATTTTTTTATGTGTAAGTTCTGAAAACCTCAAAAATTTGATAGGAAAAATTTGTTTAGAGAAGTTGGAGCTCTTTTGAACATTCATAAGAAGTAAAGTTTTTTACATGTTTTCGAAAGAAATCGTAGTCTATTTTAAGATTTGAATAGGAGATTTTATATGATACAGAGTATGAAGAAAGTCAGAGACTTCTGGATATACAATAATGTCTGGGTATAGTGAACACCTCGTTATAGTGAACACCCAAATTTTGTCATGGAGTACTCTAAATAGTGAACAATCGAAATGCTTTTCAAAATTTATTTCACTATTTCGAGGTTAGTGAATAAAATTTTGAATGGAACTTCAAGCAGATAGCAATAAAAAACACAAAAGAAAACTCTACTGATGACGCTAGTTTACTACAAATGTCCACCTTGAAAGAGTGAACAACTGGCATATAGTGAACGGTCCTTGCAATAATGAGTTGCATATATCCAGACACGACTGTAATAAAAATAATTTTCCTTTTCACGGATTAATCTTTCTTACGAAACTTGAAGGTTACACACAGCAATAATCATTTTCTATTGCCAATTAAATGTTACAAAAAAGATTAAAAATATTTTTAATTTTATTCAGCTTATAGACAAATATTTTGATATATTTTCTAATTGTTTAATAACAAAAATTTTGGGCCCATAGGACGGACCCCAATGATAATTTAACGCTTTTTGTCGTGTCGTGTTTTGCATAATCTTCGGCACGTTGCCTTGACAAGTTTTGGTTTAACAATAAAATGCATGTTAAAATAACACTGAATTTAACATGGCATAAAACTATCATGTTATTTTAACACTTATTATACTAGTATTATTATTGTTAATGGCTATAGAAGCACTGCGACCTGAAAGATCTATTGTGCAGCCTCGTTACCCTACAAAAACAACTCTAGACTATGTGTAAATCTTGTAATTGCTGTGGGCTTAATTTTTACTATGACATTTGGAACTACAATCCCATTGCTCAAGTTGTTAAATCTGCGTCTTGTCCCCGCTGGACAAGTGCAAAGAACATTTTCAGCCGTTTCCTGCTCTTCTTGGCAGAGTCGGCATGAATCGTTTTCTGCCACTCCTATTTTCTTCAGATGCAGTTTGCAGTGTCCTAACTTTAATACTTAAGACTGTATACTGAATTTTCATAGAACATATTTTTTAACATAAAAATTTTCTGCGAAAATTCTTTGTGTCTACGACATGACTTCTGCTTCCTGTTAGAGATGATATCTAAAGGATCAGTCCCTTGATAAAAATGTTGAGGAAATTTAAGCAAAATTAAATATTGTATTAATATTGTTATCTATTTTGTAAAATTTTATTAAATTATTACGTTTAAAATTTAGGTTCAACGCTTCTTTCCTTCATTACTTATATTCGTATAAATAATACTTGTATGCGTTCTTCAGATCCTTGTATATTTGTTTAGGAACCTAAAGGAACCCTAAGGATATCAAATAAAAAGTCTAAGGCCTTCGAAATCGCATACTTTGTTTACTTTTTAATAGCAATAATCAAAAAAGAATTGAAGGTTCTTTTTTGATTATTCCAAACAACTTAGTTTTATGTTCTCAAAGGTATAAGATTCCCACCTCTAAAATATTTGCTTAAATCTTTTAAAATCTTCTAAGACCAAATTAAATTAACCACAATGAACGACAATGGTTAAGAGACTTCGGCTTTAATTCCACGTGTGTCCTGCGCGGGTGTAAGAAACTGCCAACTGCATAAAGCAATCCGCCGCACCACATACTCGTATACCACCGTCACCAGTTTTGAGAGTTTGCCGTCCAACAGATCTGACCACATGAGTTCAATAAGCCGCTTTAACGCCCGTCGGCAAAACTGCTCAAAAATTTATAAGCAGCTTCTTGTGGCAGGCTAAAATCGAAAAACTTTCTTTCGACGCGGCGCACTACTTCCACATGTCAAAGGCAGGCAGGAGAGCAGCGCAAGCTTCGCAGTGATTTATGAGCCACGTCCTTAACGCACAGACACTAACAAACATGTGGACTCGTACGCTACCTCAGACCTTTCGAAACGCACTTGTGACCTTTTGCCAAGAGGCGACCAAGAAGAAGATAACAGCAAATGTGGTCAAAAACAAATCTTGTAAAATTTTTTTTCCTCTCTCCTCCGCTTGGAAATATTCGTTTTTTATTTTGGTAACGATTTTTATTATTTTTGAATGATGCCACTTTTTTTGTCCAAGAGTCCAGTAAAAAAAAGAAAAAAAAAGCGCTGCAGCAGTTGTTGACCACACTCGCAGCAGCGTTCGAATTTCATTTTGTTTGGGGCACAGCAGTTATCGCAGTTCTTCCACAAGCGTTTATTTCATATCGTGTGCGATTTTTTTTCGCCTGGCTTTTTTTTTTCTTTTTCTATTCACAGTTTTGTTTGCATTGGGGGGCAAGTTGATTTGCTAAGGTTGCCATCTGTGGCGGCATTTTTAATTTTCATGACTGCATCTGGCGTTGGTTGCTGTTATTGGCTTTTCGACTTCTCAGCTTCTTTCTCGGCCGGCCGTTGTGGTCACGTTTGATAACGTCGCATTGTGAATTCATGGTGTGACGTCGCGTCCAGTAAACTTTATTAAATTATTAAATAAGTTTTTAAATATTAGAGGACTTTCATCTTCTAATAATGCCATATTAAAAAAAAATGTATGAAGTATTCAAAACATTCTACAGAATCTTAAGACCGAGCGCTACTATCCATCCTCAAACCAATTGAAGCTGTTCAACTCATTCTGGAGCTATTTTGATCTATTGCCTTTCCGCGGAATGGACGCAGAATGTCCGTCACATTTGATCTGCTTTTAAAGTGAAGAAGTTGCAGAAAAGTGACAAATGCCAAAATCGTAAAGTTTTTCTAATGAAGAACGCGTGCCAAGCGAGTGCCAGCAGCGAGTAGCAAGCCAGCAAGCAGGAGCAGCACCTTCTCAGGCTTGGTTTGCGCGCAACGCAGACAGTCGCAATGATTTTCAATCAATAAAAGCCTTTTACAGTTTGCCTAGCCGTGATTATGAGGCGACTGAAGTGCTCGTGTGTGTGTGTGTGTGTGTCTAGTTGCATTAGGGTAGTTCAAGTTGTTCAACTGTTTGTACTTACATATTAACAAATACTGTTGGGGAAATCCATAAAATTTAAATAAACTTTTTTTGTAAAATCAAAAATAATTATTTGAGAACTAAATTTAAAATGATGAACTCTAAACTGTATCTAGGGGATTAATTCCTTGGTTCATGCGACAATTGTCACTAGGTCTGAACGGTTTCGATATCGAATTTTAATCGATGATCTCAAAACTGTATACAAGGAATTAATTCGCACTTGGTCTAAACAGATTCGAAATTAAAAAAAATCAAGCGAGACACAATCATATTTTATATCTGGAAGCAGTATAAAGGCGAACATGAAGCCAGTCGTAACCTCTCCTTCAATCCTTTGGATGAGGCGAAAACAGAAAGGCTCTCTGACTATTTATGCAATTGTCTAACTTTTTCAGGAAAAAATTTATATTTTCTGGCAAACATTACCTTCAATACAGGGTTCGGACCATAGCATTCCGATGGCGTAGTGAATGATGAATAAAATCGTAGTAAATCTTAAATTTCCGTAGTATAAAAAGTGTTTCAGAACTGAATAAATATTTTGGACAAAATTGACAACATATTTTTTTTTCTCCGTCTGGTTGGTTGGTTGGTTTAGGTGCTGCCTGAGAGACATAACTGAGGCTCCAATTAGCACTATTGTGCCATTTTGATACACCACTTGTGAAAACCCCTGAAAAACCGGTCTATTCAAAACCATCTTGATTTGTTTATAAACCTACTAATGTAATCAATTTTAAAAACTGCAAGCTCGTTTAGACTTTCCATAGCGAATTTACCGAATGTACTTACTATGTCGTAAAGCACCCAGACTCGGGCGCTCACATAGGTAGTGGAAAACCGTTTCCTTGGATCCTTCTTGATTGCAGCTTCGGCATCTTTCGTTGTGAGGCCATCCCATTTTTTCGGCATGGTCTCCCATCGGCCAATGACCGGTTATAGTGGAAGTAATCCTATATATATCTGTTCTTGGCTTCCTTTTCAATTCGTCGGTTCTTGACTTATTATATTTTGCCCAGATTTTCTTGGATATTTTGCAGGCACCAGTTTTAGCCCATCTGGTTTCTGTTTCTTGTCGAAATTGCATAAAGGGCATAAAGGGATGCTGAGAGGGCATCCAACTCCCACTGCCTCAGATTCGTTAAGGGAGGCACCTCTTCTTGCCAATGTATCAGCCTTCTCATTTCCTTCTATGTTCCTGTGTCCAGGTACCCAGATGAGATTTCTCCGTCTACTTTTTTACTTATTTCCCAATAAAATAACGCATAGGATTAACAAATAAAGAAACTATGTATATTATTTAAGAACTTAAATCGTAGTAGAATTCAGTTAAAGCGAAGCGGCGGAGCAGATTTTAAAATTTTTCGAAAAGCGTAGCAAATATACTCCGATCGGAGTAAAGGTCCGAACACTGCTTCAATTCCATGGTGAAATCTAAGGCATAGAATATAAAAAAATCAAGAAATGTTTTAAGTAGGATCTCTCTAAGTGGATCTAAAACTTCTCAGACTTTCGCCTTTGTTCAACTATTCAACGTATTCCATTATCATCCTCAAGCAACTTACATGACATCAACTACTTTGAACTATAGAAGCTGTTAGTCACTAATTATGATCTTTTCTTAGTTGAAAAAAAACATCAATAACAATTACAAAGTAAAGAGCCTCTTAATATAAGAATATAAGAATCAGAATTAGAATGGCCTATTGGATTGATTGGCTGGACGATCATATTAACCATAACGATCGATTATGTCGGCGTGTGGCAAGTTCCTCGATTTCAAAGTAGTTTTCCACAATTTCTAAGGGATGATCTGGCGTAAGTCTATTTATAGCAAAATGTCAGCTGTCAAATCGACAGTAACCAGAATTAGTGTTGCCATTTCAATGACTAAACCTCCAAAAAAACACCGTTTAGTTTTGATGGTATTGATTGATTAAAACGGTTCATTTAAAAATTGTATCAAACAAAACTATTAATTGAATCGATCAAATATTTAGTATAAACATTTTAACTCTGGTTTAAAAATGTTAGAATTAACTTTAAAAAATCAAGTTGATATTTTTTAAAATTCATATCTTTAGTGAAAAACAAATAAAGTTGAGCCACCCTAATGTGCGTTTAGAAATAGCCAATAAGGAATTGACCTTAAAAGGGGTGCTCAAAACATTATAAATACATACATACATACATACTATATAGCTGTCAATAAATGTCAAGACGAGCTATTAACATAAGACCAACTTTGTTGAATTTGGTTCGCTTCAGTCGCGTAGAAAAGTGCGCTGCGCAGGTGTCGCAGCTGCCAACGCAACTTTAGATGCGGGTGTCAATGCCGTAAAAAAAAAAACCAAAACAACAAAAAAAAATAAACACTTGACAGCTGCTGGCGAAGCTGCCAAATAAATCCTTCAAATGCCTCAAATTAGAATGGACAAAAGCGTCAAATGACCAAGTGAGGCGGTGCATCGAAATATTTACGCAATTTAATTGCCGCATTTAAAGAGGCAGCCAGCGCGCACCTTACTTCTTCCGACTGACTGACTGACTGACGCCGTGGAATTTCCGCTGCTGCCATTATTGACAGCATTCAATGTTGATGATATGAGAGCAGAATAAAAACGGAAAATCCGTTGCAATTCGAAATAATCGATTTTTAATCGTTGCCGTTCAATTGCAGACGCACCGCACCGCAGCCCAGGGCCGTACCTTGGCCTGGAAAATAAAATACATTCTAACATCCAAGAGGGGCGCAAAAAGAAAACCATTTTAACTGTAGCTTTTGCCAATTGAGCAGTTAGGCTGGTTTTGAGCCTGATGGCGTTTTCCAAAATACATTTTTTTTTTTGGGCGCCAAAGTGTCTAGGTATGGCCCTGACCCCACGCATCGTTAAAGTTTCGGTCGCGTCATGATGTTGCTTCTTGACTTGGGCTGAGCTTTAGAGTGTTGTCGGTGGCATCGCAGCCAATATCCGCGTCTCATGGCATCGCAACGCAACACTTCGCACAGTTGTCAAGTGTCATTCACGGAAGCGGAGCGTAATTGTGTGCGCGCTGGAACGCATTCATAATTCGCGCCTTCCATGATTCACTCAAAAGACAGACTCCAGGGCCACATTACTCCCAGCCAGCACGGTGTGTGGGACAAACGGTTAGATCGACAGGCAGACAGACCGACAGACCGACAGACCGACAGACAGATAGATAGACAGCGATATGCCGTTGAAAAAGTGGAAATCTCTTTTTAAAGTGGCACAAATAATTTATTTTTTTTTTATAAGCGTTTTATTTTTATTTAGGCGGGATTTCGGAATTGCTCGCATTGCATGGCATGGCATGTGCTCATCATTACAGTTGGCTGACTGGCCCGCCATCGTCTTGATTTGCGTCAGTGTCAGTGCAGTCACGTGCTTAACGCTTCATTCCGGCCGGCCTAATGCAAAACGGAAGTTTCGAAGCTGATCATGCGAGCTGGAAATTATGCTTGGACGGGAGTTTACCTATTAAATGCGGAAGTAACCGAAGTACCAACAAACAAAAAAACAAACAAACGAAATTTGTTGTTTATTAAAGAACTTCATTGGGTAACTAACTTTAAATTAACCCAGTTTCAGAAGCTTCTTTTTGTCAGATTGCACTTATTCCACAAAAACAACAAAAAATATAAAAATATATTATATAAAAACTGATAGAAGCCAGCTTGATAATCTACTAACTTATATCAAAGCAAATACATAAATAAACAAACTGATTAAAGTTTGAAAATGATTTGGGTGGTCCATGTTTGTTATTTTTTTTATTATATCCTTACTAATATTATAAATGAAGGTGTATTTATTTATTTATTTTCGTTTGTACCGTTTTCACGCTTAAACGGTTGAACCGATTTATTTCAAACTTATATTGAGATGGGTCTGGAAGGAATGATAGGCTATATGAAATCTGCCACGCCCACATATTACGCCCACAAGTAGTCAAATTAAGTCAACAAAAACGATTATTTGACTAATAAAATTCCAAAAAATCTCAAATTTGGAATTTGAGTTGGCATGGTCACTGTCGACAACTCCACGAAAAGTGGGCGTAGTTAGTTGAATTTAACGCCCACTGCCGTAACTCCGGAACGCGATGGTCTACAATGATAAAACTTGGTATGTAGGTGTATAGTGACAAAATCCACCACCTCACAATAAGTGGGCGCAGTGGGATTAATTTAATGCCCACCGCGATATCTCATGAACGTTGTGATCTTTGATAGTAAAATTTGATATAGAAGTGTATGATGATGAAATCTACCATCTCAAAAAAAGTGGGCGTGGTGGGATCAATTTAACGCCCACCGCTATATATCAGGAACGCGATGCTCTACGAAGATAAACGTTTGTATAAAGGTGTATGGTGGCTAAATCTACCATCTTACAAAAAGTGGGCGTGGTCGGGTCAATTGAACGCTCACCGTTGCGAAACTCAGTTTATAGGTACATGGTGACAATATTTACAAACACACAACGTGGAGTAACGGGAAGTTCTGCATACAAATTTGGTATAAAATAATCAAATTAACCAAATATAATTCCAAAAATGGTGGGCTAGGCTGGAAAGTTTATTAATCTTAATTAACAAATAAGACTTGATTCTATTAAAAAAGAACCCGGGCACCGCCGGGTAATTTAAGCTAGTGTTTAAATAAAGCCTTTGAAAATTGAATATGAAATTTTGGTATAAAAACGATCTTAAATAAGTAGAGTAAACATATTAGGGTGGTTCAAGATTTAAACATTTTTAATATTTTTTTTTAATAAAATATAATACAACTTTTGAAATCCTGAACCACTCTAATTTGATGGTAATATTGCATTTAATAATGTGGTATATTTGTAATAGTTGGTAGGACCGACTATAATTTCTTACTTGATTTTATTTAATTTAGTTTCCTTTTCTTGACCTTTACAACTCTCACCTGAAATATTTTATAGGGTGGTCATTGATGTTGACGCTGTTCCTTTCATTATGTGTTGGACGATTAATACTAACTACTCCCGCTACCATATGACAAATATATGGTTATCTGGTTGATGATGATTATCACCACGTCCACAAGTGATGAACCTCTTCAGAAATGACAAGTTTTAGGTTTAAATTGATTATTTTTAGGTTCAAGTTTTCGTTTTAGGTACCTCCCAAGGGCTAGTATTAGCTAGACATGGGACCTTTAAAGTTGTATCTAGGATTTCAAATGCCAGATGCAAAACCATCAAAAATCCCACTGGATGTTGGGTACATCAAAGACATGACGCATGGAGAATTACTGGAGAGCAACGAGATATATCGAAAGGCAATTGGTTCGCTTCTTTATTTATCAGGTAATACTCGTCCAGATATCACTGTAGCTGTATCAATACTTAGCAGGATGGTATCTTGTCCTAGTCCTAGCGTGATTGGACTGAAGTAAACGAATTTTTAAATATCTTAAATCAACTCAACATTTATGGCTATGCGTTAATTGCAAAGAGGTTTTAAAGCTTACTGGATATGCTGATGCCGACTGGGCTGGTGACTTTAATGGTAGAAAATCTACAAGTGGATACATTTTTAAACTGGGCGAAGCCGTAATAAGTTATGCAAGCAGGAAACAAAGTAACGTCACTTTATCATCTACTGAGGCGGAGCTAATTGCATTGACTGAAGCGGTTCAAGAACTTATTTGGCTTAAGATGCTATTCATTGATTTAAAAATCCATCTTAAGGAAATTACAATGTTTGAGGATAATCAAAGCTGTTTAAAAAATTCTAGATGCAGATAAGATTAACCCTCGAACAAAGCACATTGACGTAAAATACTATTTTCTTCAGGTTTATCAAACGGACAAAAGAAATACAATTTGTATATTGTCCAACCGAAGAAATTGTTGCTGACTTATTGACTAAGCCACTGCAGAATACTAAAATTATAAAGTGTTGCAATAGTCGCAGTTTTAACTGTCAGTAATAAAATTTGTGTAAACAACCAAGTTCTAAGTGTGTCTTTCATGTTATATCAGTCAATGTTATCTTACCTAGACACCTTTTCCACTAGGCGATTTATCTCGCCTACCAGTCGATTTAGGTAGCGAAAGAAATACAAATTTTGCAAAATTAAAAAGAATTGAAGTTTTTATTAACTTCTTACATTACCAATTTTATTTCAATAAAGTTTGTTCGTATGTTGAAATTAAAATAAATGAAAAAAATTGACACAATTTAATTATAATAATATATATTTTTTTATATAAAAAAAGTTTGAAGAACATTAACAAAATGAAAACAGAAAATCTCTCCTTGTGACAGAGCAAGCGGCAAGTCCAAAAGAGAAGCGAGTATAATTGCACAAGGTAAATTGCTTAGTGGAAAAGGAGACTTAATACCAATTACATTTCTAGTTTTAATTTATGATTTGAAAGAAGATATTCAAATACTTTTGAAAAAACGTATTCTTTGCCTTTTTTTCTCGAACTACAAGAAAATTTAAAATATTGTGAGCTTAAAAATCTCACGGCAGCCCTGTGAATTCAATGCAGCCCTGGTTTTGAATTTTAGTTTTCAAACATTTCAGAATTATTTAGTCGGCCTAAAAATATTTGAATTTTTCGAGCTCACTTTTTTTTACAACAAAAACAAACTAAGCTAGTATATTTCGAATAGCAACAACAAATGCATTTCGAAGGTCAATGCTCCTTCTCTTCAGCAGGCAAAGCTTAACCCTTGCAAAGTGCAAAATGTCTTTTGTATACTTTTCCTAATTAACAGTGTCAAGTCAATAAAATGCAGAAAATAGATCGAAACAACAAATGATGTAACTGATATCTGTGTCTAACTGTAATTAAGCGTGCTACAATTATTATCGGCATATTATGTTCGATGTCAATAAAGAGCAGCGTATCGAATGAATGCGTATAAATAAATAAAAAGCATAGAAAAACGTTAATTTAAAATCAAACATGAGAAATAATTAAAGGCATCAATTTATAATTGAGATACGCGCGCGCAATGCTTAACAAAAACACATACAAACAGACAGACAGACAGACGGACGGACGGAAAGACAGGTGGACAGACTGAAACATTACAAAATGTGTGAATTTCCAATTACGATTTAACGGCGCAAGTCATTAAACGTCAAACAATAACAACAACAACAACAACAAAAACAACAACAACAAAACGACACACAGTGCGATTAACTAACAAAAACTATAACAACAACAAGAACAAAAAAACAATAAAAAATTATTCAACAATAAAAACAACAACAACAACAATAAAAAAAGTGTAACAAGTGTTAACAAAAAGCGTCGCTCGCGACTTACATTTCAATTTAGTCGCGTTTTTCAATTTAGGCCGACCGAGTGCCGTCGTCGCGAGCGATGATGGCCAGCAGAAAAACATAAAAAAAAAAATACAATTATAAAAAAAAAGAACCACCAACAAAATGTGGCCAAATGACAAAACGGAAAAGTGAAAATATGAAAATTACAAAAACTCGCTCAAATCGCACTCAAAATTGTTGGACAGAAAAAAAAAATGTAACAGCTATGACGGTTTTTGTTGTTTTTCTTTTTCTTTTTGTTCTTTGTCATAAAGTTTTTCTTATTAAATTAGTTGCGGGCAGCAGGAGCAGCAGCAATTGCTGCCAAAGCGTATGTGGCCCGCGTGCACAGTACTTTCGCGTTGTTTAAAAAACCGAGTAAAAGAAAAAAACGCTTATGATAAAAGTTTAATATTAAAAAAATAGTTTGGTCCTAAATATTGATTGAGTTGAATTTTTCGATAATAAAATTCTGTTTTTTTATATTGATATTATACAAGGTGGCGCAAAATAAGTCATCCGGCCTTCAGAATGTCGGTTGTGGCTCGTGCAGTGTGTGCTGTTGCTCCGTCCTGTTGGAACCACATGTCCACCAGTCCTAATTCGTCCTGTTCGGGCAGAAAAAACTCGGTCAACATTGCCCTATAGCGCGCACCGTCCACTGTTGTCGTTTGACCCGCGGCGTTCGGCCCGATGACTCCTCCAGCGTGAACAGCGCACCACGCAGTCACTTTGAGCGGGTGTAATGGTTTCTCGTGCATCACTCGCGGATTTTCGGTTCCCCAGAAGCGATAATTTTGCTTGTTCACGTACCCGCTGAGGTGAAAATGAGCCTCATCGCTCATTATGATTTTTGCCAACACCACAGACGAATTGTTACGCAAAAAATAGACACAATTATTCCGCGTTCTTGGGGAGTGTATCGCTCCATGGCTTATTCACTTGTATTCTGTATCTGTCTAGTCCACAAATGTCAAAACAGATTTGACATTGGCGGCCATTTGCAAAAATGAGAGCATTTTCCAATAGGGTGATTTCTTTTGCGCCACCCTGTATATTAATTTTGTATAAGTATGTATATCAAAATTAAGAAAAATCGTTTAAAACAAAAAATGTTTAAAAGTTAAATTTTGTTTGCAGATATCGAAATTATAGGCTTTTCAATTACTATTTTATTTTAGTACCAGTTTATACCTAAAAAAATATATATTTGTTATTTTATTAGGTTAGATTGTACTGGCTGACCAAAGCCTTGCATCTTCACATTCTTCACAATATTAAAATAAATGGTAATACAACACATATGTATATATTTTTGATAAAAAAAATATGTTAATTTTCTTACTAAAGATTGCCACATCATATCACGTTTGTGAAAGGAAACTTTTTTAAACTTCGAAAATTTATGTTAACTCGGCGAAGTTTGTATTTGTGTGATGCCACACTGTTTTGTTCCGCTCTTGTCGATTTACTACAAATAAAGTAAATGTGGAATGTAATAGAATGAAACACAAATTGGCAAGGAATATCGAAACAAATTTGCAAATGCGTTGCAATGCCACTTAGAACTTCCCTGTACTCCCGTTAATTAGCAGAACTTATCGGTACTTCACCATTATAGCGATTCTAAGACGGTGAAATTATCGGCAGTAACCATACAAACTCACAAACAAAATCTCAAATTTTTAAGAAGAAATATTAGCAATGTAATCAAATAATTTTACTTACTTAATCAAATTTTGGGCATAATAAGTGGGCGTGGCAGATTTTGTATACTCTGTTATTCTTCCCGGTGCATCCCGTTACATATTTCTGAGCAATGGTGACAGGCATAAAATTTATCCAACCTTTTTTAAAAATTGACATTAAATAGATACAACCACGCCCATTTTTGATGAAGTGTTCGATAGTGCCTATACAAACTCAGGTACCGATTTTCATATTTTTATCAGCAATATTAGCAAAATAATCGAATATTTGTACTTAGTTTTACAAATTGTGGGCGTAATGGGTGGGCGTGGAAAAGTTTGTTTTGCCCAGAACCAGCCTTCAGTTACGGATACGCAGAAATAAAAAAAAGGATCTTGCTCAAAAAATACATGAGATAATTTTGTTATTAATTATTCATTAAAAATATTATTCAAAAAATTGCAGTTATAAGCATAAATTTTTATTCTGATTTTGGTGTATAACATTGAAATGAATATAGACGACGATAACATTAGGCAGGATTAAGGCTTAGCCCCAACCTCCCCTCAGGTCTCCCCAGCCTCCAGGGTCCAGGGCCTTGGCGTCGGCCACGCTACCAGCTAGTATTAACATAACAGCTACAATGCCAACAAACTGAATGTAAGAAAAGTCTATAGTTAAACCTCGATAAATAACTGCAAAAATTGTATGAAGCATAGTTTTCGCGTGCCTCGAAAATCTTCATGAGTGTTTCAGTGTTGTCATGAGATTTGCTTTATCTCGATTAAGTCGACTGGTCGGCTATTATTTAGCGGAAGAAATACAAATTTAAAGAGAAATTGAAGTTTATATTGACTGCGAACATTAAAAATTTGATATAAAAAAAGTTTGTTCGTATGTTAAAAGGCAAATAAGTGAAAAAATTTAAACAATTTAATTTTGATAATAATTTTTGTTAAGAAAAATCATTCTGAATTCGAACAATGTCAACAATCGAGAGCAAGCGGCAAGTTCCGAAAGAAAAGTAGCCTAGTGAAAAAATGGACTCAATTAAAAACAGCTGATTGAACCGTGAAACTGAACTTTGCAAATGTTTCCGAGGTCGCGAAAAAATGCTCGATACTCTTTTCATTATCGATTGTTCCAGTTTTTGATTTTAATTTATTTTAATATTCTTACCAAGGATTTCCACATGATGACACTTTCGGGCTGGAAACTTTTTAAACTATAAGTTATGTCTGATCTTGTCACAGTTTATATACGAACAATGACTGAAATTGTTTGCCTTTGGCATACGATTTTTGTTTAAATTACGTGTCAAATCAAATTTTGCAGTAATTAGAGATGCAAATTGCAAGGTACCGTTAGTAAATTTTTATTGGTTTTACGTTAATTTACCAAAACTTATTGTTTTTACCTCTGTTTTTATTTTTTTAATTTATTTATTGATATTTATTGTTTCTATTATAGAAATATTTCGTTTTAATGCAGAGTATTGTCCAAGTCTATTATATCTTGAGATGTTTCTTCCAGTACGAATGGTACTTAAAAAGTAATATTAGTCTAAGTTTTTTTTGGATTTTTTTTTAAACTTTAGGGCAGATGTGGCACGCCTACCCATTACTTAATTAGTCTTAATTTTTAGAGTAGGTGTTTTAAACCAACATTAATGTTTTTAGGATAAGTTACTCTAGTTAGATCCATCCCAAAGCAAAACGGATGCTTACTGTTAATTGTGTAGGAAGAAATGTTATAATTTTAATTCATGATTTACTAAACTTTTTAAATTGTGTAATCGTATCAATTAAAATATTAGACTTGGAAAATTAACGCTCAATTACCATTATCATTACAGGTAAAGCATTTTTTTTATTAACATTACATTAACATTGGTAATGGTAATTGCAATTGAAATACACGGCCCCATTACATAAAAATTGTAATTACAAAAATCAATTCTAATGTAAATGGCACTGAAGTAATGCAATGTACATTATTGAAGTATCTAAATTTGTATTTAAAATTTTGGATAATAATTACGATAAATAAAGAAAGCAGTCCACCTTCAACAATTAAAATAAGAATTGAGATAATTGTAAATGGAAATTTCAATACTTCATTACCATTGCAAAGGATAAATGTATTGAAATTTTCATTGATATTGAATTGTAATAGTAATTAAAAAAATGTCATCACCTGTAATGGTAGGCTCATTACGAAAGTAATGCAATCCTTTACAATTCTGATATACATATATATATACTAAACCATTATTTTTGCTGGCTGAAAGTACTGTGCAGCTCGTTCGTTCATAAGCGTCAAATATGCGAACGCAGAAACACGTGATTTGAATTTGATGCGAAAAAGCGCACTCAAAAGAGAGCATCCATCCAACCGCTCAAAAACCGCACTCGCACTCTTTCTCTTTCGCTCGTGTTTTCGGTTTGCGCTCAAGAATTGAAACTGCACAAAGTGCGCCAAGCGGCGCCCTCAAAACAAAAAACAAAAAACAACAACACACAACCAAGTGCGACTCTCGGCTTTGCTTACCTGTTTTGCTCGGCTCCCGCAGTCATTGTAGACGCGTGCTCTCTCTTTCGCACACATATGCACTGGCGCTGTGTGGCTCGCTCGCACCCATTGGCAAGTGCTCGTGCAACCCGTTCGTTTTAGCCAATAACAAAAAAGCTGTCTGCGTTGCTCCTCGTCGCCGACGAACGATGGCAACAAAAAAAGGCGGAGTGCTTTGTGCGGTGTGGCGTTTATATTGTTTGTTGCTGTTACTGTTGCTGTTGTTGTTTTTTATATGTTGCTGGCGATGTTGTTGGCCATTGTTGTTGTTGGTGTTGCTACTTCAGGCACATGGCTTCTTTATTCTTCTTGAAGAAGTGTTTTGGTACGGTGCTTGGTGCTGTGCGGCGGCGGGAGCGGTGCCTGTCTGTCAACTTCAGTCATTGGCGTCCATGACCAAAGCATGTCGCGGTGGTGCTTCTTTTTCTTCTTCGTCTTTTTCATCATATTCTTTTGCGACATGTTGCAATTTTGCAACTTTGCAACTTGACGTTTCGCTTGGATGCGTGCGGTTTTCGGTTTTTGGGTCTTGGCTTTTGTCGCTTTTGTTTTGTTGTTTTTTTTTTCCTGGCCCTGCGGCAGGATTTATCTGGCTCTTTTATTGTTGTTGTTGTTTGCTGCAAGTTTTCGTGTGGTTTTGGCGTTCTGAATTTTCTTAATTAAAGTTTTGCGTCCGAGTCTTTCCAAATGAAGAGGACCTTTTTAAATTCGATTAAAAATTATTTCAAATTTTTTAGTTGAGGCATCGATAAGTAAAAAGTACAAAAATTTAGTACTAAAATCTCCTAAATTTGATTTGGGATTATTCCAGTAGAATCGGTGGAATAAAATTTTAAGAGAATCATGAAACAAAAACGAAATAAACTTCAGTAAAAAAGTTTAGTAAATTAACCAATGAAAAATCATAAGGGGATTCCCTTAAACACGAATATGCCTTAAAAACCCCGAAACCTCGAAACTCTTCAAATCTCGAAAAACAACTGTCAACAATTTTGTGAGCGTGCTTCGCAATTCGAGACAAGTTAGTCGGGAAAATAGTCTAAAAAAGTTCCTCGTATGTTTCAGTGTTGCATGTATATTAAAAAAATTGTTACTACACACTGCCATGAAAAAATGCATATTTTTATTTTAAGTTATAAAATTGTATTTGTGTATTTGGAGAAAAAATGTTGAAAATTGTACAAGATTTGAATTTTAAAAACCTCAAAACTGACCCAATTGCCAAAGACCAAATATTTCACAGCTTCCATACTTGCTTAAATCAAAATAAGAGGAAAAACAAGCAATATTAGTAATTATTGATCACATGACAATATTGTAGACAAGTGACAATAATTTCACAAATGTTCTCGAGGTCGCGAAAAGGCGCATTCCCGAAAAGAGGCTCGAAATTTTTCTGAGCTCTGCGAGTTTTTTCCGTTTTTACGTACAAAGGAAATCACTTTTATTTTGCTTGATTTTGAGTAGAATGTCCACATAATCACCAATTGTTGATAAAGAATAACTTGGCAACTCCATTTTATTTTCGCTAATAACCGCCTAATTGAATTTTTATAAGTTATAAATTTATACAATATTCGAAACGTTGACAAATTGTGGATTTATTTTTAGTTAAGGTAAAATTCCGTTTAACCTTTTTGCCTAATGAACTAAATTTTGTTCTTTTTTGTATTTTACTCTGGAAATTATTCAATTACGTAAAAGCACCTCAGCCAAATTATAAACAAACATTCCAACTAAATCAACAAAAACCTCAAAAATAACAAAACAAACAACAACAACAACTAATGCGCACATAGACTGAATAAACTTAATTGCAGTTGGGCGCAAAAAATCAAAATGAAAACCTTGATTGAATTAAACAACGACATCGGATCAGTTTTGATGGGGTCGTGACAAAATACCACGCGACAAAATACCTCTTTTGTGTTAGAAAGATTTTTTCCTTTTGCAGTTTTTCTTGTTTATTTTTTAATATTTTATTCGTGGGTACAGTTTAAGCTATTTGGCCCAACCACCCTTAAACGCGAAAACTGAAGAGCTCAAAAAAAATTTCGAGTCTCTTTTCGGGATCGCATCTTTTCTCGACCTCGAAAACTTATGTGAAAATCAGCAATTTAACAGTTTAGTCAGCTGTTTTTAATTACTGTTGCCTATATTCTTATAAGTGCTTCCTATTGTCATTTTCTAATTGTCGGACTTTTGTTTTATTGGATTTTGTTATATACCAAACACAATGAAACATACGAGAAATTTTTCGAGTCTAAATTTGCAACTAAAATGCCTTACAGATTTTCGAGTCACGCGAAAGTTTCGTACAATTTTTTACAGTTTTTTTTTCAAGGGTCTAAAAGTTTTGAGGTTTTCGAGGCATTTTCGCATTTAAAGAAATTGCCTTATTATTTTTTTCTGATAAAACTTTTTTTTAAATAACTCAATTAATAAAATTACGTTTGCCGCAACCACCTACAATGACCACAATCGTTTTCATAGAAGTTCGTAAATGCCTCATAAACCTTGTTTACCTTATAAATGTGTGACTTGTATATCAGCTGTTTTTATTCTCATTAAAGTATATTCTCAAAACAAGTATACCAGGTGCCCGCAAAATCATTTAACAAATTATTTGAGTAAATCTCAAAAAGAAACACACAGTTTTGTAGTGTTGCCATCATATAGCAAAAATTTTCAAGAATTAGGTATCGATAAAATATTACGTTGAAAGTCATTTTTTGACAATCGATATCGTCAGAGTCACTTATTCCGATATTATGTAAAACTCTTTTGAATTGGCATATCATAACTTTGACATTATATCTCATTTAAAAGCAGCTGATATACACACTCACACACTGCAAAGTGGGTGCTTGAAACGCTGTTTACAAATTTACGAGAATACAAACATACGATGGTTACGAGCATATTTATTAAAACAAATTCAATTGAAGATATGCAATTCTATTTGGAAGAAAATGGACATAATCCGGAATTTGTATGTTGGTGATGTTGTCTCGGAACCATTTTTAATTGCGGGTGAGAAACGCGGAAAAGAAGCAACCATATCAGCAGCAGCAACAACAACAACAACAACAACAACAACAACAACACTAAATGAACAGTCAACAACAACAATATGTCGTTTGTTTAATGGCCGACAGTAGCAAAAACCGAAAAACCAACAAAGAAATCAATTGCAGCAATCGGAAAACGAGGAAGAAGAAGAGGAGGCAACAACAACAACAACAGCAACAAAACCGTAGCAATCGTGTGGAGTAAGTATCGCACACACCAAACAAATATGCTGCATGCGGCATTTGCGCCGCGGTGCGCCGTGCCGTGCCGTGCCTTACCTACCGCAATTAGTTCGCGCGCTTGCTTCGTTTGGCAAATATTTGCACTCCTCAGAGCAGAGACTGAGACTGAGCAAATAGAGCAATTATTTCGATGTGCAACAATTGCTGTTGTTCCTGTTAATGTTGTTGTTGTTGCCGTTGCAGTTGCTACTGCTGCCTGCCTGCCTGCCTGCCGCCAGATGCAATCAGTCGCTGCAAATGCTTCTCATGCCGAGCGGAGTATGTGAAGTTATCTGCCGCTCGTTATCTAAGGCGAACGCGGGTGCGGTAACTTCTGCAACTGCCTGCCGCAAATGCCAAAGCGCACCTTTTTTCAGCGTCAGAGTGGCGGCGACATCAGCGTCGTTGTCGTCGTTGTCGTCGTCGTCGGCGGCGGGCGTAGCCGTATGGCGTTGTTGCACAACATCTGCAAATTGATTTACTTTTAAGGCACGTTTCCTTTCTTTACATAAGTTATTTACTATACTCGTAAGTTTTGATTTCGCCTTTTAATTTTCACGAAATTCACGTATTTTATTTGAACATTACCTCAGTTAGTTTCTCAGATATAGAACATGTTTTAATGATATTTTTTTCTATTAAATTTTTTAATGAATCAAAACAACAACTGATTGATTCGCGGAATCAGCTGAAAGAAGTGCAGACAAGGAGGAAGGACTCATGACATTTGAGTTGAGGGGAGTGGCAATTATAAAGAGAAAAAGCTGAGACATGTGTTAAATTATCGAACATCAACTTCAACAACCATCAACAATTACAAACTCCGAGCAAAGTAGAAAAGGGACAGTGGAATTTTACACAGTTCCATTTGTGGCAGGATTTGAATTTCCACCAGAAGTTTTTAAGCTTGCCCACATAATACATACACATCTTTATATGTATATGATATGAAAAATGGGTGTCCTAACTGGGCACTTTTTTTTGGATCAACATGCCAGTAGAATTGGTGCACCTTTGCAAGACTGTTGTAGGAGTTATCAAGACGTAGAAGATGAAGGAAATGTCAAATACTTTCGGATACATATGAAGAAGGCTTGACATTCTTAGATTCGACCAGGCCCGTATCTAGGGGGGAGGGGGGTTAAGGGGGCAATTGCCCCGGGCGCTACTTAGTAAGGGCGGCATGTGGAAGAAGCTTTAGGGCGACACGTATACAGGAGGGAGTAAAAAAAAAGTTATAAACAATTTTTGGAAGGGCGGCAATTTCCACTCTTGCCTCGGGCGCCTTAGTTCCTAGGTACGGTCCGGATTCGACTTTCTAGACAACATCACAGAAGCAGCAAATATCAAACTGACGAAAGAAGTTTACTTTATTAAGGCCACGGGATAACTTTGGGATGGCCCAGAGGAGTGCAGTTCAGTTCCGGTGGTATCACAATGAGCCTCCAACAGGCTTAGGTGCGTCGTCAGACAACTCTACCTACCGATATCCAAAGGAAGATTCTCTGTAAAAAGATAAAATTCATTTGGTACCAATCGAAAGACATTCAAAATGTAACAAACATTTTCAGTACGATAACTTCAATTTCTTTAAACAGAAATATTATGGAAAGTCGGTAAACTTCTAAACTTATATGACTCATTACAGGCCGCCTTCGTTTGCGGGTTTTGGTTGGCACCTTAAATGTCTTTCAGCTTTTAGCAAATTGACTGAACTCTCTTCCTACCGATTTCCCAAATGACTCAAGTGGTCCACCCATTGGGCGCCCGAAGAAATAGTATTCCCATTCTGATAATCAACTAAGCCATTCTTAAAAATAAGAGATACAAAGTCGAAAATTGAAATTCCCTTTATATCCGATTCCATATCTAATCCGATTTTATCATATCTGGATTAATGTACAATATGATTAGATCTAATTCTGAATATAATCAAATTAACTCAAATTTGAGTCGATTCATTTATTGCCTCGGAAGCTGTTTTCAGATATAATCAGGTAATATAAATTTATAGTTGTGATCAGATCTGATATGTTCTAATAATATCTGATCTAATCTTATCTTATCATTTTTAAATTTATGATCAGATTTGACTAGATTTGATATATATGTTTTCATATCTGTTTGGATCTGATCATATATGATCACATATGCAATTAGATCTGTTCATATTATAAATTTGTTCTGATTATATATTGATAAAATAAAGTAGATATATATATATATATAAGTGGATCCAATTATATCTGAACATTATAAGTTTATTAGACGGATAAAAAAGACTATGTTGACATGTTGTATTTGGTGGAATGGAACTTTTTAACTGTTACTTTATATTTATTTTTATACTGGATTCAAGGAATCGATGGACTGTCAAATTTTTACAGAATAAAAATAGTTTTTCTTTTTCAGAAAGAAACTTCTTAATTTTATAAGAATGACGATCACAATCGTTATCGACAGACAGACAGACAGACAGACAGACAGACAGACAGACAGACAGATATATAGTCAGACAGACCTTACATACATTCGTACAAACATAAATCAAGTTCTATCAGAATCCTAAATAAGCTCTGGTCTAAATTAAAAGCAAATCGCAATCGAAAAAAAAGAAAAGAATTCTTGAGGAGCTATAAAAAGAAATTTATACTCGCACTTTTCGAGAAATGACGACGACGATGGCTGCCGGCGAAATTTAAATTATTCCAAATAATTGTTGTTGTTGTTGTTATAGTTGTTGTTGTTGCTGCTGCTGCTTGAAGAAAGCTTCAACAAATTGACAGCGTACCCAAGAAACAAGCTGAAAGCCATGCAACAACAACAGCACAACAACAAATGCCAACAAACATCGACAACATGACTACAACAACATTTTGTCAAATAAAGCAAAATGGACGATTTCATTATGATTGTTTTTGTTGTTGTTGTTTTTGCTGCATTTATTTAATTTTTATTTCATTTTAATTTTATGCGAAAAAGTGCACCCGACGTGCCCCAAAGGAGTTGCCACAGCCCAGCACAGCACAGCCACCAAAAAGCAACAACGAAAGGAACAACAGAAAGAGGACGAAAACGATGATGAAGAAGAAGAAAATTACGAAGCAGAATCTTTTCAACAAGGCGCGGCAACAGCATGACGCGCACAACAACAACGACAATAACAATAACAACAGCAACTAAAAAAACAAGAGCAGCAGCAACAACAACAGCAACACCGGCAACCGAAAAACCTACACCAACAAAAAACGACGTTGCCAGTGCAAAAAGGTATCAAAGCCAAAATAACAACAACAAAAAAATGTTCCAATAAAAATTCCCAAGTCGCCCCTTTTTTACGCGTTGTTCTCTTTTTCTTTTTCTTTTTCTTATTATGCTTTTGTTATTGTTGTTGGTTTTTTGTTGAGTGGAGCACGGGGATATTTTATTCAAATGCGCAATGTGTGTCGGTGTGCTTGTTTTGAGATGTGTGCATTTATTAGAGAGAGAGAGAGAGAGAGCACAACAGCAGTAAACTTACTCTTGAGCTTTTTAGTTACAAGTTTTGAGTGATTTTGGTGTTTTTAGTATGAAGAAGGAATTTTTATTGGAAATTTTGGAGATTTTTAATAATAATGGATAAAAAATATTGTTGTAAAAAATATATTTTAATTGAGAAATCTTGTATTCAAAAGATTTTTTATATTATTTATTTATCAATTAGTCTTAGTTGTCGATTATTGATATAATCGATTTTCCAATATTCTATTAACAAAACATCAATCAGAAAATATCTTTAATCAAACGTGCTTTTTGAATGTTTGCAGAAAATAATTGAAAGAGCTTGTAAGTTTGAAACACTTATAAAAAAATACAATTTATATTAATCATGTTAATCAAACTTAAATGATTGATTTTAATAATTGGTTCTATCAGAAAAACTATTTTTAACAGCAGGACTTATACAGACACCTCTAAGAAATTGATTGCTATCCAGAAGTTTACAATCTGTAGATTTTCAATACCTGGATGAAATTTGGTAAACTTTTTCATGTCTTTCATTGTTAATTTTTTTATAAATAAAATAATCGTCATATTGGTATATTGAGTTTGTTCTTACATTTGTAACGCCCAGAAGGGGCGTGGTAGGTATGACAAAGTATATATAAAAATGGTCAACTTCGGATTCTGAGCCGATTTAACGATGTCCGTCCGTCCGTCTGTCTGTCCATCCCAGCAATTACAGCGGTAGTTTAAGAGCTGTAAGACCTGTAAGAGCTGTAAGCGAGCTCGTATTTTCCATGCCGTAGCTAAGTTCGAAGATAGGCAAGATCGGACCAAAACTTCTACCCCTCCCATACAATCTACCCCTTTTCATACGAAAAAAAATTTATTAAAATAGTTCCAGTGCAGATATCCCTCAAACCTAGCTCGATACACTTGACCCAACGATGCTCCAACTTCTTTAAACCGAATCTGAATAATAAGTTTTCTCAAGGTCTGCAATGAAGGCCTCCATCGGGCGGTGAGGCTAAGTACTTTACCGACCACCTTCGTACATAGCGGTTATTTTTGGTGAACTCTTGACCTGTTTGGACCTATGAGTTCTTAACTTACTTATACAGTTCATTTAACTCTAGTTTTACGCTCATATATTTCTTTATACTCACAATAACCGCTGTCCATTCGATCCTCTGCAGCAGCCCTAGAGAAAGGAGGACCGGGATGTTTCCATATGGACCCGGAGTTTTTGGGGCCCTGAGAATTTTGAGCATTACAAAATGTTAAGATCACTTGTGACTTTTCTTAAAAATTCTTTTTGCTCAGTTTTAAAATTGTTGAATAAAAAATTGTAAACTTAAAACAGTTATTCTTTGAAGAGTCCCGGTTACCTCGAGCAGCTCGGCATAATAAGGTCTTGATTATTTTCTATTGGGTAAGATTGAAAATCGATTGTTATCCTAAGCCCATAAGAAATCACTTCGAGATATTTAGAAATTCATAGCTTAAAATTTATTAATTCTCCATTTTAAACTTAAGTATTGTGGTGGCCTATAAACCTTTTTCAACATATCAAACGGGTTCTTATTCACACAAAAAAAATCGGTAAAATATTTATATTCAATAAAATTGTTGATTTGTTTTAATTTCTAGGATCCGACGGAAAAAATTAAAAATACCAAAATTTACCATTACAAAAAAATCGCGCTCCAAGCTCAAAAATCAAAGGGGCATGGCACCAACCATTCAAATGACTCTTTTGGCGCGCATTTTCAAATCTGACTTTTTTCACGTTGCGCTTTCGAAAGAAAATGCGACAGCGTTGTCGTCCGTCGGCCGTCGGCCGTCTGTCGGTTTTTGTGCTCCCCACCGAAGTCAACGCTGCGCACTGAGCATGCGCACAGACGAATAGAGCGCGGGGAGCGCGGGGCGCCTCTCGCAACGCAAAAGTGTAACAGATGCGAGCGAAGTTCATGTACGATGGATGGAAGCAGGCGACCAACCAGTCGACAGCAACAAAAACAAAAACAACAACAAGAACAACAAGAATGGGCACCCAAGCCGAGGCTCCAGCGCGCTCAGCATGTGAGTGTGCATGTGCCGTGTGTGTGTGTGTGTGTGTGTATGTGAATATGTATCCAACACGAATAAGCAGCAGCAGCAGCGAAAGAAGAAGAAGAAGCAGAAGCAGAGGAGGCTGCTTTCGAGCCGGGCAAAGCAAGGCATTTGGCCGTTTTTTTCGCTTCGTGCTCAGCATTCGAGTTCGGCATTCTTTCGAGTTGGCAGCAACTTTTTGCCCGTTGCTGTTGCTGCTACTTTTTGGGTTCAATTGCTGCCGTTTGGCTACCGTTCGTTCGTTTGCTGTTCGCAACTGTTTTACAACAAAACGCAAACAAACGCGCGATTCTTCAAGTGCCGCCGTGGATTTACAATTTTTGCGAATATTCTTTCGAATTGAAAAAAAAAAACAACAATAACTACAACAACAAGAAAAACACGAAAACATCATTTTTGAAGTGACGTTTTTAATATCGAAATTAACGCGCTTTCGTGTTGTTGGGCAATTAAAAATTTTAATTTTTCGTGAAATTTAATTCGAAAGAAGAAGGAAGCGACCGCGAAAAAGTTTCAAAAGCAAATGGAAAAATAGAATCAAATCAAAAAAAAGTTTTATAAATCAAAAATTCGCTTTTGTGGCGCTGCTTGAGACGGGCTTTGTGCGCGCTGTCGATTTAACGTCGCGAAAACGTTAACAAAAAGTTAATAGTTAATAAGAAAAGTTATCATTTTTACATTATTAACATTTCGAAAAAATTAAAGTGTAAATATTCAACATATCGTTAAAATGCAAAAAACCTAAAAAAAGTGAGTGAAAAAAATACAAAGTCAAGTTTTAAACAAATTTGAAAACCATTAAGTTTGAAATAAAAGTTAAGAAATGCGAATATTTTTGAAACTGTGAATCTACTTTTATAGAAAATTTAAAGGAAATAAACTGGAATAATTTGAATATTGCTTTCAGCCGGAAGGAGTGCCAAATGCAAGATCGGCCTTATTGGATATTTTTTGGCTACATGCAAATGCAAGAAAATGTATTTTGAGTGCATAAATAAGGTTTAAAAACAATTAGTGGACTTGATAGTTTCTAAACGATGCTGCTCTGAAGGTTTCTCTAGCGTGTCCCGTTGCGAGGATATTCCAAATTATTGTTGACTATAAATTGACACTAAACATTTTTGCCCACTACTCTTGCATACACTTAGCAATCAAAACTTTTTTCACTTAAGACTAATTGTACCTGGGAGACTATGTTCGCTCTGCAGATAATTTAATCATGATATGGTTTAATTGAATTTTCAATTTAATTATTAAAAAAAAATATTATGATGGATTCACATTATTTCTGGAGAAATTTAAATAATTGAAGAGAATATTGGATTTGTGGTACTTTTGTGCCAATAGAACCGATTTTTAAAAGTTCTGAAGAACACGCATAAATCTTCTTAATCCCAGTGGAAGTTATTTTTGAAGAGTGGATTTTGTTGACATTCAGTGGCAGTAGAACCGATTTGAATTCAAAAGTTCTGGAGTACACGCTTAAGTTCTGGAGGAAAACCCAGTGGAATTGTTTTTTGAACAGCACATTTTATTTTTTTTCTTATTTAGTGCCAATAGAACCGATGTGCTAAAAAGAAGTTTTAAAGGATGCACTTAAGTTTTGAAAAAATCCCAATGGAATAGATTCCTCCAAGAACTTATAGATTTGTCAAAACTTTAGTTCAAGTTGATGATCCATCAATCAAATGCAAAAAAATATACACTATATCTGAATTTGCGTTTTTATTTTAAATGATTAGAAATAATTTTCGAACTTGCCCACCTTTTTTATCAACTTTCCAAATTTTCCCGGAGGTCGCAATCTTTATGTTGCACCTAATAAAGTCAAGTTGGCAAGTTTCTTCAACATCTTTAGAAAATCACCAAACCTTGTTCGTTTAAAACAGTATTTGATCATGCCCCCTTATGCCCACAAAAATATTCTTACAGAAATCTTGGGCCTATAGACAATAAGCAGAAAACCGCATTCAAATCCGACCTCCCTTCTCATTTTATTTGAAAAAATAATATTTGACCATGCTTTGTTAAAACCTCAATTTCGTTCACTTACATAAATATATAAGTATATATATATATGATAAATCTTGCAAAACCAAAAGTATCTCAGAAATATTTTGTGGTATGTTTGGTTCCGGAAAGTTCTGCTAACATTTTCTTTTTTTAAGTGGTATTGCAACGCATGCCGGGCATTTGTTAGTGTTAATTAAAACTTTACTTGTGCTAATTTTTTTAAACGTCTGGATTTAACATTACAATTCATGTTATTGACAATGTTTAATATTAAATTAGACGCAATGTAAAATTTTGATAGTAAATTTTATTTAAAATGCAGAGTGTTGATAATATTTTTGTGAAAATTCTCTGTATTAGTTATTAGGGATCTACTACAAATAACTTTACAGGGCTATACAAAAGGGTAATTATATAATACCACAAAATTTATTTTAGACAATATTGGTTGCCAAATATAAGTCTTTAATAAAATAATAATAAGTTTAATGTTTATCATAGAGTAATGGTAAAATTCTTTGAATAAACTATCGTCAATAAAAAGTTTAAATTTTTATAATAGGACACGCTAAAGAAATTAATAAAAAAAAATTGTCTTTAAAGGCCCGAAATGCATTTGTTGTTTACTCCGGCACAGCAAGAGTTGGATCAAACCGAAGCCTTAGATGAAATTCGGAGCATTTGAAATTTTCTAACTACTTAAGCACTAAAGTCCTTTAGAATTGACTCCAACGAAAACCACCGCATATAACCAAAATATAGTCAGTCTTAAAAACCATTAAACATGTACTACATTTTGCTATGAGTACTATTTACCACGAGCTACATTAAACGGCGTTTTGTGATAAAAATCAATTAATCGACATCAGTTGAAGAACGCAATTGAGAAAAAAATTGTGCAACAGAAATTTGGATTTGGGTTCAGGTTAAATTTTAGAAATTCTTCAAAATAATTTCTCCTAAAACTCTTCTCAAACATTACGATATAAATTACATCTTATTGTATAATAGAAATATGTGGAAGATAATAAGTCAGCGGAATTTTTCGTTAATCCCCGTTGTAGTCTCTGTGAGTTAAGAAGGTAGGCGTTGAATTAATACAATCACGTCCATTTTTGGTAAAGTAATAGACAACGATCATACAAACTCAGATACCAAATTTTGTTTAGCCCAAAACCTTCCCGGGCGTGAGCATAGCAAGTCCCCAAAATTGCAATAGGATAAACGGTAAATAAGTGAAAATAGGTTGAATAACCGTGCCCCTTTATTGGAAATTGTGTATAAAAGCGATAGTACGAAACTTTGTGATAATTAATATTTTCCAAAAAGAACATCGTACAAAAATGTCTCTTCAAAGTAGGAATATTCCACAACCAGTAATTCCATTACCGGTAGCGTTAACCGATTATATTGGCATTAGTACTTGAAATATTCATCAGTTAATAAAATTTCACATCTATTTGGGATCGAAATTGGAAAAACTTTCGAAACTGAACAAATTTCTGACATAGGAATATCAACCGAGTTAGATTTCAGAACAGAGGGAAAGTTTATTTTTAATTTAACAATTAACTTTAAACAAATTCCGCTTTACTGATTATAATTAATTAAGTGAATATAAATCCAAAATGAACCTTTTTTTCTAATTAGTTTGATAGTTTGCAATCCCGAATTTAAAAAAAAAAACTGATTTCAGAAAATCGTATGGTACTCTTCTCTGGAAATATTTCTTTACTTCAGTCCATAAGCAAGTTTTGGCTAAAATATAAATAATTATTATATTATAAAAAAACCAAAAAAAAAACAAAAACAGTTCATCAAAGCGCCAGAAATGTACGCCATTTTGGTTCGCATCGGTTTGATCAAACGCTCCGCAATGAGAAGATACTTAAGCGTTTAATCTTTCTAGGTACATTTCAGATATGCTAAAATTTCCATAAATGCCGGCTTAAAATACAAATACATAATTAAAAAAGTGATTACAGAATAAGTGTTGAAAAAAATAAAAGAAAACTTAAATAAATTCTTTCACATTCAACAAGATGTAAAATTATCGTAATTTACGATTGCGATTATTACTTAAAATTATACTATAATGCAATTAAAAGTGTTCGTAAATAGTTACAAGCTTACATGAATTGCATTCGAGAGCTGCGTTTGAAAACGCAATTAACACGCGATTAAGTGAAAATTTAAACAGAGATTAAAAGTTGAGAAACAAAAAAGAGAAGAGAAGAGAATAACCATTGAGCAGAGTGCGTGTGCGGTTGCATTTATCGTTGCGGCATTATTGTGTACCGGTTTTAAATGATTATGCATGGTACCTGGTACAAAGGACCTCAGCTGGCACACCATAAACACACTCACACCGACTACCATCAGTTCCGCTCGTATCCGTCGTTTGTCGTTGCGCCGTATCATCATCAGCACGATTTGGCTGCCGCCGCTACCGTTCCCGCTGCGAGTACTAACAGCGCCACGCCCAGTATAGCGCCCGCAACGCCGCCGTCGCTCATTGTCGAAGGCACCTTTGCCGCCGGCCTAAATCAGTTGCCCTCGCAGCTGAACGTCCTCAGTCCGACCATCAAAATCGAGCAGTCGTTTGGCGGTGCCGGGGAAAATCTCGCCGTCGAGGATTACGCCTTGAATTTGGATTGCGGCGTCGATAATTCATTTCGGGTAAGTTGAGACTTGATTTTATTTTTATGAAATTGTTTATTGGTTTCTTTGGTTTGAACAAACAAGTTTGGGTAACTCTTCTTAGATAATCTGTGGGTACACAATATTTTCTTTTATACCGTATATTCCTGTCATATGTTATCTACATAATTCAGAAATACTGCGAATGTTTTACATCATTCAAATAGACAATTGATGTTTCTGCAATAAGTCAGGCATCGGTATCGGCCAACAATTTTAGAATCGGCTTCATTATTGACCAAATCATCGGCACCGCTCTGAGTGCAGCCGATTAACAATGTTCCGGCTGATAATTTTTAAAATCATTTGCTTATTAATATCTAAAATTTTCTATGTTTTGTCTATCAAGATGTGTTTTGTTATATTTGAATTTGATTTTAAAATATAAAATAAAACTTTTAGTCGTTATCGGCCAAACAAATTATAATCGAACTGTCTCTTATTATCCCAGTCGGCAATTTCAGGGGTAAAAAGCGCTTCTAAAGCCCTTCCTGGTAGAGAAGAGGCCATTCACTTCCATACTCTTTTTTTTGTATGAAATGTCCCACTTTGCAAGGCCTTCTTTTTTCCTTTCTGAAAGGTGTATTCCTATCTTTATATATTTTTTGATTTATGTATATATCTCTTGTAGTTTCCTCTTTCACACATTTTACTCATTTCTCTTAGTTATATGAACACTAATTTTATATTATTTTTAAATTTGACTTTAGTTTTGATTTTGACAATCAATCAAAGAATTATACCGAGTGACAAGATTTTCTTCACGCCATCGCTTCTGCTGTATAGTCAGCAGGCTTAAGCTTAAAATGTATTTTGTTTGAAATTTTAATTTATTTTATTGTAAAAAATATTGTAAAAATAATGCACGAAAAAATGTTTATTTCGTTCGGCACAATTTCGCCGGCTCTTCGTATTCCGTTGCCGTCGTCTACTTATAATAAGTTACACCTTCCACCTCACCTTCTCTAGAAGTGAAGTCAGAAGGGTTTTGTCTAAGAAGTGCTAACGAAAATGCTGACTGGGATATTGCCGAAATGTTTCAGAATTGTAAAAATGTTTCTGAACACTTTCGCATTAAAGCTAGATTTTTAAAAACAGATTTGTCATGCGGAAAATTTTGAATACAGAACTTTGGAATCCAAAATTAGAGATGATGGAACTTGCAAAAACAGAATGCAACAAAGAAATAGAACTTTAAAAAGCAGAAGAAGAATTCCAATGCCAATATATATTTACATTAAGTCAGTAATGTTGAGTTACTACTCGAATTTTAATTACCAAGTTATTTACTTAATAACAACAATTATTTTATTTAAACAGGATGAAAAAGTTTTGGTTCGATTTTTATCTTCTAAAGAATAAACTTCTGCTTAAAGGATAAAACTCACATCCCCAGGTCAACATATCTTAAAGTATAGCTGTAATCGCTTAGACAGACGTACAATTATAAATCGATACAGATTTCAAAGCTGTTCAGTCGTGCCTGGGTATAGTAAACATCCAAAATTTGTATATGGAGTACTCTAATCGAAATGCTTTTTAAAATTTGTTTCACTATTTGGAGGTAAGTAAATTAAATTTTGAAAGCAACTTCGAGCAGATAGCAATAAAAAAATTACTAAGGCTACGTGAAAAAGCGGTCCAAAAGTGAATTTCTAAAGGAAAAAAAAGAAATATATATGTGCACCTCTAAAGAGTGAAAAACCCGGATATAGTGAACAGTCCTTGCAATAATTAGTTTTCTATATCCAGACACGATATGCTTTTATAAATATTGTCCGTCTGGTTACATGAAAGAGCTTACTATGGCTTCTTTCCTCTTACGTCTTCATTCATATGTACAAAATAAATAAGCTCCTTACCCTATCTCACAAAAATGTGGTAAGCGACACCTAGCGAACAAAAGCATAATTAAAATAGCTGAAAAGTATCTATTTTAATTACGCTTTTGTTTTGGCAGTTTGCTTCATTTTAAGCACACATTTTTTCGACGGAATGTTAGTCTAGTCTTAACGTACGTACTGGTAAAAACAAACTCCTCAACTTAGTCACTTCTATTGAACTAGCAATTATAAAGTAATACAATTTTATTGAACTAGCAATTATAAAGTAATACAATTAAATAAATATCATCATTAGGATAAACCCGTGAATTAATTTTTAAAGTTTGGACTATTCTTAAAAGTTTAAATTGAATTTAATAAAACATTATTTTTGCATTCTAAATAAATTCACCAAAAAAACTATGCCAAAAAAATTATTGCGTTTTGTCAATGAGAAGAAATGAAGAAAAACGCAATAAACTGCGAATATGCGAGAGAGGAAAAAACATGTCTGGATTTTTGGCATAATTAACGGAAGCAGCATTTCAATTGGCGCAGACCAGACGACATACCAACACATAATTTATAATAAATAAACAGCAACAACAACAAACACAATAGAAACAACAGCAAAGGATCAAATGCCTCTCGCCAACGAATCACAATAACAACAAAGAAAAGAAAGAAAAAACACCAACAAAAACCCCAACAAGAGTAAAAAACGAAGAAAGCGAAAAAAAAAGCGAACCGAAAAGTGGGCGTTTTTCAAATCAATTTAAATGATGTCGGCCAAAGCGAACGAACCGAACAAACGCGACAAAATGTACGAATACAAAAAGAAAATAAGAAAAAAAACGAGCAGACACGACCAACAAAAAAACAAAACCGAAACACGCCCACAACGCACAGCGGCAGGAGAAAAGACAAGACGAAAAAAAATGCTCCAAAGCGCTCTTCTTCTGCTGCCGTTCGTTTTTTTTTTTGGTTTGTGGGTGTGTATTGCAAGAGAAAAAACCTTTTTAAGAGCAACGGCATTTTTTGTGAGAATCAAAATATTTGGGCAAATGTTTTGAGTGCGATTTGGAGAGAAAGTTTTTGTTGTTGTTTTTTGTGTGTACAATTTCCACTCAGCCATTTTGGTGCCATTAAAGCTTTTTTATAGCAACAACATCAGGATACTATGTGTACGTGTGTGTGCAGGACTTGAAAGGATTGTGTCTTCGCTGCTATAATAAAAAGCGTTTCTCGTGCTTTTCGTGTGTGATTGGAAAAAATGACGCTCCGAATCTGAATCGAAATAAATCGAAAGGACTTTTTATAATTTAAAATTGCCTTCGAGTGACCCCTCTCCCGATGTTTGTGGGTTTTCTTTAGATATAAAGAGGAAAAAAGTGTTTATTTCATGGTCGAGATGTTTCTGCACACGCAGTTCCTTAAAAAGAGTGGGGCGACCTTTTAGGGGCACTCCAGGTTACTCATATGAACATATAAATGCATGACTCGTATATCGTTAATAATCACAAATGGTTTCAGTTTTAGGTTAATTTATATGTTTTGTTTGTGGAGTGCGTGTCCAATGAATGAGGAGCTTTAATTCAACAGCCGATAAATCTAATTTTATAATTAATTGTTTCTCTAGCTCAAGGTCCTTTAAACAAAAAGTATTCCTTTGTTAATTTTAAGACAACAACAATACAAAAGTCGTTCCTATATGAAATATTCACTTAAAGTGTAAAACGAAATAATACAAAAATTTAAACGCTATAGTGAATTAATTGGTTTTTTTATGTGTTCAAGTTAATAACGGTCTTAAACTGATCCTTTATTAAGAATACAAAAAAAAACTTTTGACTAAACAATTTTCGATTCCTTAGGAAAATCTAAAAGTTATCATTGATAAGAAATCTTTCCCAAATCGTTTTTCCAAGAGCTTAACAAACGCTTAAAAACTGAATTTTTATGCCAACTATTTGAATCGCTCAAAATTCAAGGTTTTCATACAAAAAACCAATAAATGGAAAACTATGTTGAAATTTAATACCGATAAATCAAAAAAGTTCAAATAAAAATTTCAATATATCAAATCATATTCCGCAATTTGGACTATTTCCATCAGTTTACTTGAGGGTATATGAGCTTTGGCATAGCGGAAGATAATTCGCTTACTAGTTTTTATTTCATTTCGTATGATTACTTTAAGAGGCTTTTTTAAAGCGTTCAAGTTTAATGCTGCTTTTCTTCTTTCTATTCGTTTTCTACTAATTTAATACTTTTCCTTTTAATCAAATTTGCCATCGGTTGCCTCTTCACTTCTATTTTCGTGCTCCTAAATCAATTCAATGGTTTGCCCATGGTTTTTTTGCAAACACTTTCTTCCAGGGTATTCACACAAGTACTTATTTGTTCCAAAAGTTAATTTATCGGTACTTTTATTGTAATTAATTAAAAGTAAATACAAGTATGTGAAATTCTTAACCTTGGTCGAAATAAAGTGGAGATCCAGAAAATTGTCTATTATCGACAATTTTCAAAATGTCAGAAAAAAGGTGACCTGTCAAGGGACTTGGTAAACGTGTATTGTATTCGTATATTGACAGTTTTAAGGTATTCTCAGGATTCCATAAAGGTTATATTGGAAATGGTTATTGGAATTTTTTTTGTTGATCAAATGCATCTCTGCGCACTATGATTTTCGAATTTGTATACAAACAGCTGTTTTTGTTTACTTTATTCGTTTCTTACCTTCGTGAATATAGCGTAGAAAAAAGTAAATAAAAAACCGTTAAAAATCGAACAAATACAAAAAATAGAAATCACGGGTTTTTTAAAAGAACTTTTGTTTTCAGTCAGCTGATTAGGAGTTCAAATTGCAAACAAAATACAGTTATCGGGTTTTGTTTCGAAAGTTTAAGATATGTCGGTGTTTGATATTAAAACAATAATTTTCAAGCTTTTAAAGGAGTTGCATAAAATTGAAGTTTAGATTTATATTTAAGACTATTAAAGCTAACAGCATAAATCTTTAAAAAAATTGTTCATGTTAAATTCTTTCGTTTCCCAAAGGAATCAGTATTTTTACGCTTTAAAAACTTAAAAGTGTTTTGAAACTGTTGGATCCGTTGTAGGCTACCTCTAAGTATATTGTGTCCAAAACGGATTTATTTGCTTTAGGTTTTAATGCCAATCAATTATGTTATAATATGTATGTGTCGTGTTTTTATCGTGTTGTAATTTAGTCATGCGACTTTATGCCAATTTGTGAATACCCTCATTGTCGAGTACTTGTCTGCTAGTTAGTATTAAGTCATTTAAAAGGACACCTCAAGGATCACAAACATTTTGCGAATTAATTTGTCTAATAAAAGAGGCCGTTTTTTTTTATTTCGTTGAATTTTTATACACATTTGAAAAGTTCTGCTCCACTTTTCAGGACTAAGGAAATGTTCGATCGCGTCGCAAAATGTAAGCCACTCTGTCGCTGCATTTGTTGTTGTTTGTTGTTGTTGTTGTTGTTTTATTTCAGTCGCATCAAAAGGTTGCCAACAACAAAACCCCATTGGAATTGCAGCGAAAAAATATTGTTATAGAAAAAATAGTAGCAACAACAAAACTAGCAAAAATAAATAAGAAACAATAAAAATACACGCCAAGGAAGAAAAAATTCTAAAATGAAAAACTTCGAAATCGTACAGAAAAACATAAAAACATAAAAACGTAAAAACATAAAAACATAAAAACATATGCTTGAGAAGGATTCGTTCAGCTTTTTTTGAACTCTGCTGCGAAGGGCAGCGTAAAATGACACAAAGGAAAAAAAAACTGACAGCAGCGATTTTACCTACGACGGCAGCGACGCAGCGGCGCTATTTTTTTTATTAACAAAAGAAAAGAGTAGAATAAAGTAACAAGAAAAAAATTGTATTTACAAATATCAGAAAATGGAGAAACTGCTGCAGTCGTCGTATCAGTGGCAAGCAGCAGAAACGACACTGGACGGACATTTGAAGCATATTGTGAGAAGGCGGTTGTAGGGTGAACGAACAACAATAATAAATAATTTTTTTATTCTTTTGTAAATTGTTAAAAAAATATTAAAAATTAAGAAATTTATGATGAAACTATTGAGAGATTTATATGCGGCTATGCCGAAGCTTAAATACCCTAAACCATATTAAAATTCAAACAAAAAACATTTGCTTCTGTTAGCACATATGTGCCAGATATCTCTAGTATAAGTGGGCGTTGTTCATATTTGATCATTTCCCATTTTTTGTCATTACCCGAAAATTCGAAAATATTATCGTTAGCGAATCGAATTTTATTCGAAAACGATACTCGCTTATGAGCCTTTAATGATATCGCGATCGGGTGGAAATCCACGTTAATTACCGAATCGTAAAACGATTTTTTACGATTCGTTAATTGATTTATTTATCTTAAATGATAGCGTAAATATTTCTCATGGTCGCAATATTATAAGCGAATTTGATTATCGTAAAAGAATCTTTTTTTCCAATAGTGAATGTCCATTGAATGTCGATTTTATAACGAATCGATTCTACAAATCGCTTTTACGATTCGTTAACGAATTCATTTATTTATCGTTAACGAGCGTAGATGTTTTCCATGCTCGCGATATTATTAGCGATTGTGATTGTGATAAGTTCAGTATCGATTTGATAATGATATCAGTTGCGAATTTGTTTTATCCCACAAAAGTGATTTGACAAGTGCCACGCCTACATTAATTATATTAAATACATTTTTATTAATTTTTATTAATATTAATAAAAAAATTTTCATATAATATTTGTATATAAACGCTTACGCTACGAATGCGCCTAAACTATGAAAAATAATAACAATAAAAATCCAAAGCAACAACATGCAAGCTCAAGGAGAACACATAAAAACTGCACAGAAGGCGCGCGGTAGCGGCAGCAGCAACGAAGGAAGAAGCAGAAGAAGAATTGGCGGGCGAACAAACGTCAGCGAAAGCGTCAAGTGCACAGCTGTGCTGCGCTGTAGTGCGGCTGCAGCGGCGCAACTGCACCGTTTATCCTTTTCTTCGGAAAGTGTGCTAGGTTAGGTTAGGTTCTGGTCGGGCGGTTCGGGTCGAGTCTGCTCCTGGTTTCGCTTTTCTTGCGCTGCTGCCAAAGCGCGCGCGTTTGTATATTTTCTACAATATTTTTCCATTTTATGCTTTTGTGTTGTTTGGTTTCTTCTATTTTTTTTTGATTTTTCTTTTGCTGCTTGTGTGGGTTTTTGTTTTTGTTTTTGTTTTTACAACATTTACTGATTTTGATTAGAACGGTATATTCACTTTGCTTTTGCGTTTGTAATTTGAGGCGGAAATTGGGATAGAAAAGAAAAGTGAGCAAAATATTTAAGAAAAATTAAAGGAAACCAAAACAAAAAATTATTATGAGCCAAGTTTAAAGCTTAATTCATTTGTAAATCGGCCTAAAAAAAAATCGCTATTAGAATATCGATGTTTTATGTTTCGAGTGTCGAAGAGTTTCGAGCTTTTCGAAGGATTTGTGCGTTTAAAGGAATCCCCTTAAATAGGTACCGCCAACAAAAGTTTCGCTAGTGACGCAATTTAATTAAATCAACATCGCTTTCTTAGTTTTAAAGTTATGGTGTAATAAATAAAATCAAAATTTCTGGAGAGAAACTAAAATCTATATATATAAAAATGAATTCTTCTTTTTTTTTCTTTCTTTCTTTCTTTCTTTCTTTCTTTCTTTCTTTCTTTCTATGTTTTTTTATTTCTTTCTATCTTTCTTTCTTTCTATCTTTGTACCAAATGGGCGTCTAAACCATTCATCCGATTGTGATGAAATTTTGGGGAGTTGCTGTGCTCACGCCAACTTAGGTTTAGGGCAAAGAAAATTTTGCCACGCCCACCTATTACGCCCACAATTTGTAAAACTAAGTTAAAATATTCGATTATTTCGCTAATATTGCTCTTAAAAATCTGAAATTTGGTATCTGAGTTTGTATTGGCACTGTCGACAACTTCCCCAAAAATGGGCGAGGTTGGATCAATTTAACGCCCACTTTGAAAAAAATAGAAAATATGCGATAACGTGGCTAAAATTGCTCCTAAAAATGAAAATTGGTATCTGAATTTGTATTGGCACTGTCGATAACTTCCCCAAAAATGGGCGTGGTAGGATCAATTTAACGCCCACTTTCAAAAAAAGGGTGAATCATAAATAAATAAACCAATATCGGTTAAATGAGTAAATATGTTGAAATATATATATATCAAATCTATATGAAGTGACTTTGCTGATTTCAAATATGTTAATATTTCTACCTAGCTTAAGCATTCGGCATGGCCCGGGTTTTTTTTTTTGTTTTAATAAAAATAAGTTTATTTTCACTTTATCCACAATTTCTGGGCTTAATACTAGGTGGAGTGAAAAGAAACCTTCTTAACTGCACAATGCGCTTCAAACGAAAAAAAGATTATAGCGCCTTATAGCCCATTCATATTTGTACAGGCTTGTTAAACTTCAGCGCGATACAGCCATTTGTTTTGTTTGGACAGCCGATTTTTGTTGACGTGTTTGGCATCATGTTGAGTATAAGTGGACTTTGTCGATTTTATACAGCCAATAATTTCTTTCAGGTGCAGCCTTCGATATGGTTTATATATTGCTTATGAAGTGGGCGTATATTTGATGTGACCTGCTTCTAAAAGCAATTGTAAAATTGATCTAATAACGCCCATTTTTTGGTAAAGCTGTCGACAGTGCTCATACCAACTCAGTTACCAAATTTAGGAACGATATTAGCCAAACAAACGAATATTTCCAATTAATTTCATAAATTGTCCGAGTGTTGGGTTGGCAGATTTTGTTTAACTCTATCATCTTTTACATTCTCGGGCGTAAATGGCCCCAACTACCTAAAAATGTATTGCAATCAGATGAATGGTTTAGTATCGGATAGGGCACAAAGAAATATATAAAGAAGGATACAAACAAAGAAACATTTATTTGCATTTATATAGATACTAGCGAATGCCCGGCATGCGTTGCAATGCCACTTAAAAAAATGTTAGCAGAACTTCCCGGTATTCCCG
This sequence comes from Suillia variegata, assembly GCA_949127995.1. NCBI lineage: Eukaryota > Metazoa > Arthropoda > Insecta > Diptera > Heleomyzidae > Suillia > Suillia variegata. The sequence goes on from OX421843.1 coordinate 18,148,059, forward strand.
TTAGTTAGCGGAACTTCCCGGTACTCACCGTTGTAGCGATTCTGAGTTATGGCTGTGAAATTATCGGCATACAAACTCAGAAACAAAATCCCAAATTTTTAGGAGCAATATTAGCAATGTCATCGTATATTTTCACTTAATTAATTAAATTGAGGGCGTAATAAGTGGGAGGTTAAATTTAAAGATGTTCCAAAATCGGACAATAACTGTTCCTACCTTCAGTACAAACGCCCCCTTTTTGAAGTAAAATATTAATTGTATTTACAAACAAATTAATTGTATCAAGCATAAAATTTTTCATATTGATGGAAAACTCTTTCAGAATATTTCGTTCTGTGTTCAGACTACCTAATTTAGTTGAAGCGCGCTTATGAAGCTCTCGTCGATGTTAAACCAAACTGCAGGGTATTTAAGCTTCAGCTATGCTTTTGTGCTGTGTGTGCGTTGCCACTTATTTGTGATGATGGCAAATGTTGAACTTGTTCTTTTTTGTTTTTGTTTTTTTGTATTTTCGCTGGCGATATTAACGTGCAGCAGGATTGCATTTTGCCACAGTGAAAACGTTTCACCAACCGTCCGTCTATCCGTCTGTCTGTCCGTGCGTCCTGTGTGTTTGTGTGCTCTGCTCCTTGCGCTACTTTTGCTTCTTTATATGTATTATTCTTTTTATTTTGTTTGTTTGTCATCGTTGTTGTTGCAGTTGTTGTTGTTCTTTTTCGAATATTTATTTTTATTTTTTTACGAGCGACGACTGCTGCTGCTGCTGCAGCAGGAGCGTGGAAAATATATTTTCTTTTTTTCCAATTCATTCAGTTTTCTTGTTTCGTTGAAAAGGACGCGCGACGCGACTTGGTCGCGAAGCAATTTCTTTCAATTGCCGCACGGCGCGCGCCGTCAACGGACAGACCGACAGACAGACGGACAGACAGATAGACGGACAGACAAACGAACGCGCGCGATTGTGTGCATGTGTGTCATATGTTAGTGAGTGTGTGCGCGTACGTGTGCACGACAGTATAAAGAAAAACATATCAAACGTATTAGCCAAAAAAAAAAAAAAAAAACATCCAAAACAAAAATAAAAACAACAAAAATGAAAGCACGCGCAAACACAAGACATGAAGAAGGCGGGAAATGGGCAAAGAAGCTTAAAGCGGGCGCTCCCACACATATGCAGCGCCGTGGTCGCGCGGCTTAATGGCCGCCATAAGACGCTGCGCGCTGCAATTGTGCAAGGCAACGTTCAGCAACAACAATAACAACTGAAACAACAACAACAACAATATTAATACCAACTTGCACAAAAAATATCCTTCGTCGAAGAAAAAAAGAAAATAACTAAATAAAAAATCTTTAATATATTTTTTTCACATGTGTGTGTGTGGCTTACAACTACACACACACACACATACACACGCTAACATATTCTTTTCGCCCAACGTCTCATATAGACGACAGCTCCTTAAGGATGCAAGTGCACATATGCTAGGGCAGCTCCAGAGTGACAATTCCAATCAAATTGTAAAATAAATAAAATTTTCTCTTTTATTTCAAAAATTGTAGTTATGAAAAATAAATTTTTGTTGTTATTTTATGGAATTTTAACTGATCTGTTTGTAGCTAACTGTACAACAATTTAAAGCAGTATATCTTACTCTTAAAAGAAGATTTCCTTACCCTTAAAAAAGGATTCCTGGAACGTCTTCGGACGCCCATTTCACTAGTTCAGAGCTCCACCTGTTCTTTTCTGACGTGAATAAACCATTTTTTTTATTGAAAATATTATTCTGGCTATTAACCACTTTAAGATGCTCTTTTTGACTACTTTTGCCGCCTTAGCAAGCTTTATTTTTTTTGGTAGTTTAATCGGTAACAAGTTTTATTTTTCCAAGTCAAAGACAAGGTTCATTGATAGATAAAGATAGTAAGGATCGATATGTCCGCTTAAATATCATTTGGATTTCTTTAAAAAGAAAGACTGCTGCACTCTTAAGGGTTATACGAATCTGACCACATATTTTAGAACATGTTCATTAATCGAATGTTAAACTGGTCGCCACACATTGTGTCGGAGTACTAGGTTAGGTAAGGTTGGAATGGCTGTCACTTAAAAAGAGACCCATTAGACTAAAAGTCCTTTATGATGTCATGCGGTATTTTAGTTATACCGCTAACTGAACCATCCTGTGCCAATTACAAAATTAATTTATATTCGATTTAGATATATTAACTAGGTCTATAAAGAAATATTTACTTCCCAAGAAGATTATATCGTTTTTTAGCAAGTGCGGGGTTTATATCTATAAAATGTTATACAGTTTCTTCCTCTTCCTGATCTCTACAGAAATCTTTTAAGATAATCTAGTCTTCTTGCATTAGTACCTATGCAACAATTTCTTGTTGGAACTAATTTGAGACCTTAGTGAAATTAGATTGATTGACCATTATAGATTTAGCTGTGACCATATCATATGCATAGTATTGCATGTGCTTCTCCCCATTGACCTGTTAGTTAGTTTCTTTGATAAAAATCTTCTGATTGAGGAGTTTACATGTTGATAGAGGAATTTTATATTTCCTTATATTGGGTAGAATTTCCTTTGTTGTATCCTGTCGAGCGAGTTCATCGGCTTGCAGTTCTCTGAAATGTCCGGGAACCCAGCTTAGTTTGATTTTTTGCTGTTCCGCAATCTCGTTAAGAGATTGATAAAATTTAAACTAAATATAATTTTTTTTATAATAAATTTGATACTTTCAATATAGAATTTGGATACTCCGGAACAGTCCTTATAGTAAACAATTTTGAAAATGATCTTTTTTTTCTGTTTATACAGTAACTTTGCTATGAGTACTCCGACATATGCATCGCAGGTGGTAATTTAAACAAAACATTTTGATACTCCGGAGTACTCCTTAAAGTACAGAATTCAAAATCAAGCAAAACAATTTCAAAATGTTTGTGTCCGCTACGATTATAAGCAAGCAAAATATTCAATTGTAGCAATTGCTTACACATTGAGTTACCCTGGAGTACTCTGGAACTTTTATTAAAACTCGTCGATAGTTTGATCTCAAATATTTTTAAACGTTTTAAATTGTTTGTCTCTGGAAGCGGCCCTGCAAGCCCTACAAGCTGTACGCCACATGCAAGAGCGAAAATATAGTTCTGCACATATAAAAAATATAAAGAAAGTATACAAAAACAAAAAAAAAAACAACAAAAACCAGAAAAAGAAGAAGAAAAAAATGAAAACATATAAAAGAAAATCAATCTCTTTTTTCTGCTTCGCCGTCTTACAAGAACAAGAAATGTGCAGCAATGGAAAAAATATATATAAAAAAAATAAGAACAAAAAGAAGAAGAAGCAGAAAAAAATGTGCAGTAATAAAAAAGCAACCATAATAAAGGAGCAGAGAAAAAATACAAATAAGAAAAAAACTACAAAACATTCCGCACACACACACACATACACATAAACACAAACACACGCACACATACATAGTGCCTGAGTCGAGAAGCGCTAAAAACGTAACGCTGCTGCCTGCCGCCGTTTCAGTTGCGATTCCAAAGGATACGGATACGAATGGCGGTCGTCGCGAGTGACTCGATCTGGATATGGAGAGTTCATGTGCGATATTGGTCGCCGCTGGTGGCGCGCTTCTTTGTATTCTTCATCGTCGTCTTCGTCTTCTTCTTCTTCTTCATTTGGTGCCGCTCAAGAAACGCGTGCGCCAAACAATATTTGTGCAAAATTCGATTATTCAATTGAATTATTCAATGAATTGATTACTAATTTAATTGATTTAATTAAAATTTCAATTATTCAAAGTGATTGTTTTGTAATGTTTAAACATTTCAATTGATACCTGAAACATTTGTGCTGTGTATTAAGTGACATATGCGCAACATACCCGATGTCCATGTGTCATGTTCAATGTGACGTTTGTGTGTGTGTGTGTGCTGCGGAAATGGTTTAAAAATTAAAAAAAAATGTGAAAATTTTCACTTAATAGTGCTTAAATTAATTAAGAATTTTGTTTAATTGAAATTTGATTATTTTCCATAATCTTGAAGGAGAAAAGAAGACTAAAATTTATTCATCATTGTTCTCTTTGATCTAGAATGCTTGAGCTATGTTTATCAACTAAGTGTACAGGGTAGATATTCATTCTAATAAGTGGTGCATGGTTAATAAACTACAACAGCAAAATGCAACAAAAGATCATTGATAACCGCCGGAATTGGCTCAGCGAAAATGGATACCATGATCAGACAACCGAGTTGATCTTTCAGTATTAATTTTTTTTAATTTTACACCGAATCAATTTTTGAATTTAATTTTTTAACGACAACTTTATGGCAATTTTTTTTAACCTTATGGCGCTTAGGCGCTTTTTTTTCTCTAGTGTCTTTTGTAATTCTCATTTGATTTAAAAAAAAAATTAACTTAAAATATGAAATAATAAAAGAAAGTGAACTTAAAATAAAGCGCCGAAGTAGATTTTTACTTCTATCGCTTAATATATACGCTTATAGCATGTAAATATTGCAAAATATTTATCGATAAATCGATACTTTTTGCGCCAACATCGTCATATAATATCGATGTATTAAAAAACGATTTTAAAATGCTATCGATATTTTGTAAACTAATATATCGATACTTAATTTTTAATCAAATTGTGATTGTCGTTCCGTTTTGTAGATGTTTATGAAAATATCGATGTTTAATATCGATAGTTTTTGTTTGATAATTATACAATCTATGTCGATATCGTTGAAAGTCCATGCACTGTCGAACTCTTTGTGCTTATATTCAAGCTTGTGGATAAGACTTGGAAAATTAACCGCTCAATTACCATTAAAATTTCCAATACAGTTAAAGACATTTATTTATTTACCAATAGAATTACTGCAATGATTATGAAATCTTTAATTGGAATGCATGGTCCCATAACCCATTGGAATGAAGTGCAATGAAATTGTCATTACATATAATAATTGTAATCGAAATGATAATGAAGTAATGAAATTTACGTTTTTAAAAACCTAAATTTTAATAAAAGTTTTTGTAGTTCGACTTCATTTATCATTGAATTGTAATCAAATTTCGGGTTAATTCAGCATATTTCAAGCTACTTTCATTACTACATTACCAATTCGATTGCAATTGATAATTATAATGAAATTTTCATTGCAATGCATTGCAATATTTAATGGGATCGATCATTTCAATTACAATTACCATTACCCTTGCAGTAATTGTAATGATAATTGAACAAATTTCACTACCTGTAATGGTAATTATCATTGCAATGCATTACCAAAATAATGCATTACTTAAGTTGGTTGTAGATACTTTTTCTAAAATCCATGGTTAAATAATAAGCTTAGAAAAGTATAAATGAGAACGCGAATTGAGCGAACTCACCTCGATGTCTGTCTTAGTTTTGTACCTAATTTTGAAGTTTGTTGTTTTGATTTTTGACAACAAACTAAGTTGTTGTTGTTATTTACTTGACAATTTTGTAGCAACCATTTCAACTACACAAACATTAAATTTTCAAAGAGAAACAATATCGTGGTGGAGAGGGAAATTTTTATACTTTTCTCACCTTGAATTTATTACACCATGCAGTAATCAAATTTGAAAAAATTTTTGACTTAAGGGAAATTTTAAACTTTACCAGAGCGAGTTGAGTTGAGTTTGCTTTAAAAATGAAAAATTTTAAATTTACAATACAGCGAAGAGCTTCAAGAATTGTTATTTTTTTTGAATTGAGCTTTTTTCCACATTACATTTTAATTAATTCGAATTAATTAAAGTTCTCATTATGTAAAAATATTTTAAAGGTTTATTTATTAATACAAAAATATGTTGAAATTCTTCGACCAAATATTTTAATTAAATATTAACAATTAAAATGTTAGTTTAATAAAATAAATTCAAAGCTTCGTTCTGCTTTATTTAAATACAAAATATGGAAAATCACGAAAAATAATCAACATTTTGGATTTTGATTATAAACAAAGCTAAAGCAGATTAACATGCGGCGGGCAGTCACGAGCAAAAAAAAAAACATTAACAACGCTTAAACAATTTACAGTATTTAATTGCATTAATCCGAAAGCCGACAAAACGCAGAAACAAAACGAAACGAATTATTTAAGCTAAAAATTCAAAACGAAACGAAAACGAAAGTTCCTAAAAAAGTGCTCAAATCGAATACAACAAAAAATAAAAATAAACACAAAAATAACAACAAAAACAAAATCTACAAATAACGATGTGTTAAAAACGAAAAATTACAACAACAACAACAAAAGCAACAACTAAAATAAAATAGAATACCAAAAGTTCCTACAAAAAAAGTGCAAATTGTAACTAAGCGATGTAAAAAGAGTATTAGTAGTAAAATAGTACTAAAAATACAAAAACACTTTACAAAAACAAAAACAACAAAAAAACGGAAAATATTTCAATTAAAAAAAAAATAGAAAAAATATAGAAAAATCAGACAGACGACCAAATATGAAACGAGAAAAAAATTGTATTTGCACATATCACACGAAAAACGAAAACAACAACATCAACAACAACAACAACAAAAAACAACAAAACTAAAATCCTCCGCTAAAAACGACCAAAACTACTAAATAAATCAAAACAAGTGGCAACGCTGCGCGACGATTAAAATAGCGACAACAACAAAAACACCAAAAAATAACAAAAAACAATTTCTAAACAAAAACGTTTTTCAAGGTTATACGACGGCGTAAATTTACGCTAAAAACAACAACTACAATAGAAAAAAACAACAATAACAAAATTTAAAACTTAAAAATGAACAACAACTACAACAAGAAAAAACCGAAAATTTGAAACTAGTTCAAAAGTGCGCCAAAGAAAACAAAAATAGAACGCTTCAAACCGGAAGCGGAAGTGTGCAAAAGTTTCGTTTGCAAAAAACTTTGCTAAAGTTTGGCGCCATTTCTTTTTGTTTGTAAAATCGTGTTTGTTGTTCTTGTTTTTGTTGTTTTCTTCGCGCAAAGAGTGAAAGTGTTGTTGTTTGTTTTGTTTTTTTTCGCCTGTCATATGTTTACATCTTTGTTCAATTTAATTCGACGAGTTCGAGCAGAGTTTTAGGCGCTCCAGCAAATACTATGAATATGTCACCCTGCTCCTCGAACTCATCGCACTCCTGCGTCGCTGCTGCGGCGCTGATACGTTCACATGGCGACGTGGCGGATATCTGCCGCCGTCGAGATAGACAACAGCGACAACAAACGCCGGAACCGACGCCGCCATCTTTTCTAATGCCCGCCGAATTCTATAAGAGTCTCTTCGCTAGCGCCGTGCTGCAGCAGAAGCAAAAGCAACAACAGCAGCAGCAGCGTCACTTACTCTACGCCTCGTCGACAGCGGCGGTTGCGGCTACGGCTAAGCGGCCGCCGCCTGTCGCACGAGAAACGCAAGATGGCGGCGATTCAAATGACAGCAATCATGTTAGTTTCCGGTTGGGGGTATTTTGTGTTCTTTATAAAATTTGGAATAGAAGTTTCTTAATTTAATTTTAAACTTTAAATCATTAAAATTTTTTTATATATTATAAATTAAATTTTTTCTTTTGAATTTTTTCCAGAAACCCACCAACTACACTTGGCCAATCGCAGTGCCAACGTCAACATCTGCTGAGGCTAACAACAACAACAACAGCACATCCTTACTAACAACATCAGCACCGGCCACGCCTACACCACCAGACTCGAGCATTAACTTGGACTCAGCGGCTACACAAAATTTTGAAAACTCCACAAAATCTCCCGAAGAAGCGACGCAAACGTTGCATCACTCACCGCCCACCAGCCACCAACAGCGACACGCCACCGATCTGGTCAGTCATCATCACGCCCATCACAATCACCCGCATAGTAGTAGCAATAATAACAACAACAGCAACTCACACGCATCCAAAGCGCATTCGGCGCACGGTATTCTCCAGCAAAGTCCGACGTCTGCAGCTGCTGCTGTTGCCGCAGCCGCCGCCATGCCGATCGGCGGGGTGCAGGGCCAGAATCCGACACAGGGTCTGGTGCATTGGATGAGCGCCGTTATGGCGGAGCACATGACCGGCCAGACGCATCACGATCCGACCGCGGTGGGCATGCACTACATGTGGAATGGCAATGTCGATGTGAGTCATTATTTTTAAATGTTTTCTTTTCCATTTTCCATATGTTAAGTTAGGGTTGATTGGGAGCTGATGACTCTTAGATTTAATTTTGCAGAATTCTGAACAAGATCTTGTTTTCCTATGGAAAAAATCAAAGGATCTTTACTTAAATGACTTTTAAAAAATGTTTTCCTAGAAATATTAAAGAAGGATCTGTTAAGTTTTGTTTAAGTATTCTGGTTCCCACATTATGCCTAACCGACTTAACAGATTTTCTCTTAACTTAGAACCCAAATAGTTGAAGGCTGAAGGGCTCTATTTGTAGGTTACAGGGTATATATGAAATACGCCTGCATAATTATATAAAATTTAGTAATCGATTAAAGTAAAATATCTAAGAACTTTTTTTGGGATGACGCATAGCACGATTGCTTGGCTTGTTGGCCTACGGTGCGTAATGTCCTAGGTTCGACTCTCAGGTGACTCGCGATAACAGAAACAATTATTTCTGGTTTTTCAAAAATTTTTCTTTGCGAGCGTCTCCCTTTTGGTAAGCGTTTACAAATCTTCTGAGAGTAACAACAGTACAACTTGAAGATAATTCTTTATACGAATGTCTCTTCTAGATATGCTAAAATAAACAAAAGTTTGTGTGGTTGTGGTTTTCAACGAAATATCATTACTCGTTACTGGTATAAATGAATTCGATTGACAATCGATAATTTTTTAGTAATACAGTATTTGCCGCCTACATAACTCACCACGATTAAGCACACATTTGAAATCGAAAAAATTATATGGCAACCTTAGTAAAAACTGAAAAATCAAAACTTCTCCATACCTAAGACGTTAATTAACGTTAATGGCTAATTTTACTTCATTCATTATTTTTTAATTAAACAAATTTGTTATTACTTAAACGGGTTGAAATGCATTGAAATACTTGGATTTAATTGACTGCCTTGAAGTACTTAATTGGGATTTTTATAAGTGCCTAACTTGCTTAAGTTCCCCCAAACCCGTGCATTTTAGGTGGAGGTACTTAACCGGGGAATACTGCAGATATAGACTATTACATTTATAAACTATAATTTATAAAAAAAAATATTGGCTAGTTGGTAAAGTTTTTTTTATATTGATTTAACATTCATTCGCCTCGTGGTAGGCGGATTTTCTGATGCCAATAAGGTTCATCGCCAAAAAATATTCATCGTGAAACTCTGCGGTAATTCTATTCTTCTGTTAATTGAGAACTCGTTCTGCGCTAACGCATTTAACAATTACACGGCCGAAACTATCAGGTGGGCAGAAACCGTATAAAGTGTTGGACATTGAATATTATTTATATAGATTAGAGCAAGGGCCCAAAATTCGTTGTTGCGGTCCTGATATTTGCGTTGCTAAGGCTGTATGGAAGTTCTTTTAGTTTTAAACTGGATTCAGTATTCAAAGCAAATGATGTTGGCAACCCTCTTGACAACTTTTTCTTTGACTTACAATACAATAACAACAACAACAACAGTAATTATGCCAACAATAACGGTCACTACAAAGGATTCTAATTTTTTGCATACTCGCCATTGTTGTTGTTGTTGTTGTTTTTGGTTAAATTGAAAACTTTGTTGCTTACGCGCCTCGCCGTGCAGATGGCGCTTTGTGTGTGTATGTGCATGTGTTTGTATGAGTGTGCGTGTGTTTGTTCATCATTTTCGCGCGAACGTGCAAATTAAGTAAATTAAGTGAAGCAAAAAGCATAAAAAAAGGAAAAACTTTTTAAAAACTTTTCCGTAAAAATTTAGTCTCCATACAAAAAAAGATATTTGCCACCGAGTCCACCCACCCACTTTCACCTAACACACTAACACTTACGCACTCGGTCTCTCTCTCTCTCTCTCTCTTTAAAGTCGTCGTCGTCGTCGTCGGCATCTTCCTGACCCTTTACCATTTTTTCTAACGGCAATAAAAAAAAACCCGAGTAAAAATGCGCTCTCGCGAAAAAAATCCAAAGCAGACATTTCAAAAAAAAAAAATCCTTTGAGAGATTTTTATTTCAATGTTTACATTTTTTATGCCTTTTCTTTTTTCGCCCGCCCGCATAGCGCGGTGGCATGTTGGCTGCCCTCTCGTAACGTATTCCACTTCTTGTGGCATTTCTGCTTCCTTGTGCGCTTTTGAGTCCTTGCACTCTCTGCTGCTCTCTCAAATTACACTTCGCTTTCACATCGCCTGAGCGCGCGAACTTTTTTCCTTGCAACATTCTTTGAAAATTTTTATCCTTTCAAGATGTAAACAACTTTTCTTTGGTTTCTCCTTGCGGGTCGTTGTTCCATCGACAGGATGAAAAAAGCAACAACAACAACAAAAAAAAAAAACGAACAGAAAAATTGGACAAAAAGGATTGTGTTTGGTTTTGTAATTTTTTGGCATGTCCTTTTTAATGTTTGTTGTTTTTTGTCCGTTTCTCTTTACGTTTTGTTGTTGGGAATTATTGAGTTAAATGGAGATTGATTGTCTCCAAGGACAACTACAGAGTCGGCAGGACTAGAAATTGTAGGGAGAAAAAATTGTGCGTTGGCGTCTTTGTCGTCCCTTTTCTCGCGCCTGACCACTTTCGTCCTTTTCCTTGTTTTTCTGCTCCTATCCGGTACCTATGGAAATGTGTCCTGGCGACGGGGCGGAGAAAGAGGGTGAGCTTGCTTTTCAATTTGATGTACGAACAGGATTTAAAGGGATATCTGCAGTTAATTAATTTTAAAGGACAATGGCGCAACGTCTCAGCGAAGAAGAATAAGGAAGAATCGCATAAAGTGAAGTTAACGATGAAAAATGAAATCGGAGTCGAGGAATGATGATGAATGGTTGCAGAAAACACAACGAGGAAGATAAAGTTGTCGAGAAGTGAAATAATCAAATTAGATTGCTTGTTATACACACACACATACTAATGCACTTGTATACAATTATTGTCGAATATGCATTGTGACACTTTTGTTTGTTGTTTTTACTGTTAAAAATAATTTTAATGAGTAAATAAATTGATAAATAATTTAATAAAAAAATAATATAATAAGTGAATAAATTTTTACATGAATAAATGAATGAATAAATGAATGAATGTACGAATAAAAAATTGAAATAATGAATAAGTGAATTAATAAATAAATGAAGAAATTAATAAGTGAATAAATATAAATTTGAGTAAATGAATGAATGAATGAATGAATGAATGAATAAATTAAAGAATGAATATATGAATGAATAAATGTACGATTAAAAAATTTAAATAATGAATAAATAAATTAATAAATAAATGAGGAAATTAATAAGCGAATAAATATAAATTTGAGTAAATGAATGAATGAATAAAGGAATGAATGAATAAAATCACATATTAAAAAAAAAATAATAACATAAATAATAAAAAAGTACTGAAGAAATAATTGTTCAATAAAATTCTTCTGTAAAAACCAAGAAGCTTAAATTGTATTTCACGGATTAATATTTCAACAAAAAATCTATAAGATTTTGATTGCTAAATTGGAAGCTGAAAGAAATAATTTATTGTGTTATACTCGTATGTAGGGAAAAGTAGGCATGGTCAAAAGCTATTTCTACCGTTGAAGAATAATAATCCTTGTTTTATGCATTTGTTTGGTTGGGTATTTATTTAAGTAAGGCTTAGTCAATATCCTGTATTTTGAGGTAAATCCTTCTGTTGTTTGCATAACCTAAGCGTGAACTCTTTAATATTAATTAAATATGAATTAAATGTATTCTTAATATTAAGTGAAAAATGATCCGACTGACAATACAACACAGCATGATTATTTAATTTGAAAAAGTTGGTTACCCAAGTATCATTGCCTTCAAAAGCGGACTTTGAGGTTTTAGTATTGTTTTGTGAGTCACCTTGTGGAGAAAATTCATTTACTGATAAATTTAAAAGTTTATGTATTCAAAATAATTATGAATATGATGAAAATTTAAGTTCGAAAAATATTTTCACCTTAGGGTAAAACGTTTAACTTAATAGCTAGCAACATGAGGTATTCGGCAATCAAACATTGTCAAGTTTTCTAGAATAGTTTCGGCCGAAACCGAAATAAGGCTATGAAGGCCATCGTTGAAAATTCTAAACTAATTTAATAATTTTCCGCTTTAAACATTCCCGTCAGAGCCATCAATATTTGTTAAAGGGCAAACGAGATTAAAACTTTTAAAGTAAGAAACAAGGAATGAATAATTTGACCTCCTCTTCTCTCTTACCAATAATCCTTTAACATATGGCCTGTGGAAGGTATTCCCGAGTACTAGCCAAGTTTAAAAATAGTTAACCAGGTTGTAGCCATTCTCGAGCTGATATAAGTAAAAGAAGTCTAAAAAAATCAGTTATTGCCTTTTTATGGGCGTTTCAGTTTATTTCAAATAGGCTCACAATATGTTAATTGAATGAATAAAGCAATTAATTATACAAATGCTTTCGTAAAGTAAGTTAAGGACAATTCCAAGGCTTTGAAGGACTTTGACCACAACCACTCAAAAAGCCACACAAGCTTCCGCCGCACACCGCGGCCAGCTTAAAACTTAAAGTAATTGCTATAAAATAGTTACAGGAAATTTGTAACTTTTCGATGGCAACATGGAAATGTAAATACGAAAAAAACTTCTAACCCGAAACCACACACGGAAGAAAAACGCGGAGTGGAAAGAAGGGGCGGGGGGGGGACAACCAAACCGAGGCAAGTCAAGCAGTGTTGCAAGTGTAGCATTTGAAAGCGGCGCATTTTTTTGCGAATGTCGGGAAAAAATCAATAGAACCAGACGGGGAAAAAATGCGAGCACATATAGAAAAAAAAAAACCGAAATACAAACACACTCAAAGTCCAAAAGAAATAGACAAAAAAAAAAAGAAATTGCAACAAAAAAAAAATTTGCTCAAAATGGAAAAAATGTACTTCGTAGTAGGTATAGTAGTAGAAGTAGAAAACGGCACGAAAAAGCGAAAGAAGCAAGTGGGTGGCTAGGTTGGGTTAGGTTGGTTGGTTGTGCATCATGCCGAGGTCCGTCAACTCAAAACAAAACAAACAAAAAAACGACCGACCGACCATGCCACCCGCCGCCTCTCAAACCGGCGCTAAAAAATAAAAAAATTTTGTTCCTAAATTTTTTCTTTTGCCGAGCGGAATATTTTTTCGCCAATCCTCTCAAAAGGCGCAACGAGTGGTACACACTGGTGCATAAGCTCGCGCGTTTGCACAGTACTTGATTGATTGCCAACATGTAGAATACATTAGAGAGTTTTGATGCCAACTATTTTTGAAAGGATGATATTAAGGAATTTTTGAAAATGTTTTTGCATAACCTGAAAAGTTTGGTTTCTTGGAACCCCTTAAATAAAATCATTTTAAATATAAAACCACTGGAGTACACTGTAATGTTTGCATTTTAAATTCCTGACTGATATCATTATAATTTTATTTTATTGAGAAAAGGTGGCGTATCACTATGAGTAGTTCATTTGCCTTCGACACCCAAACAGCCAAGTTCGATTCTCGGTAGATGAAAACGGAAAAAGTTATTTTGCAAAAAATGCCCACAGGGAAAACGTCTAAGAGGAACCATAAAAGAGCTTCGAAAAAAAACTAATAACAAGAAAGGGGCGTGATACGGTTAGAACAACAAATAAACGAGACATTGAAAATAAATTTGAAAATTAAAAACGAAAATTATTCCAGGGCATTTATGAAAAAAAACCAAATTTTAATTGGATAACGTTATATTCTTTTTAAAGAAAACTCAAATACATTTCTTTAATAAAACAATATTCTTTAATATAATAACACTGTGCAATACGAAAAATGAGCCTCAATAATTTAAACGCTGAGAGTAGATCCTTTGGGGAACAAGACCCATAGAGTTTTTTGCAAAGTAAGCTCGTATTTTTTTGTATGGCCAGTTTTTTTATGCATTTCAGAATTATATCCAGAAAAAAAAACAAGTTATAGAGTTAATATGTTCTATGAAAATGGTCCTCGGTTAATTTTATTATAGGTCACTGAATACATTTTAGAGCCCATAAAAGTTTTCCTCCGAGGTTCTACTTTCGTTTTGCGTTTTAGTTACTGAGGCTCAAAGCGATGAACCAAAATTTGTGGCACAGTGAAGTCTTTAGAGATTGTTCTTTTTTATTTGATACCTTTATGGGTAATCAGTTCACAATTTCTGCATTTTAAATCAGTTCCAATATTCTTTGACTAGCTACTCTAAACGTATTTCAACTAAATTGACATTCAATGTCAAAGATTGAAAGCAAAATCATGGAACTGGACTCCTATCACACGGTGTAATTGTAAATATAATGAAAACAACAATAAATATAATAACCTCTTGGGTCACAATCGGCTTTAGAAGTTCTCGTGAATGTTTTTGTCAAATTCCAATGAGAATTGTAATGACCAATTAAACTTTTGAAATAACCAAAAAAAAATAAATAAAGCAATATTAAAATTCTTAAAAAATGTGAATGTTAATTAAAAAGTAGTTATGTAATTCGGAGTACTGTGCGGTGCTTTGTGAGTAGCCGTCGCCATCGACGACGAAATTAAAAATGGGTTGCCGAAGGGGTTAAAAAATGTTTTGAATTTTTTTCGTTGTGTTTTGGTGGATTTTTTTCCTTGCTGCTTTCTACTTTGCTTTGCTTTGCTTTGGTACCTTTGGCTTTGTTTTTCTTTTTCTGAACTTTTCTTTTTTTAGCTTTTTTCGTTGTTTTGTTTTTGGAAATTTTTTCCCCTTTTTGCCAAGTTGTTTTTGTTGTCGTTGTTTTTTTTTTTTTGCAGTCGGGCTTATGCCGGAAGCTGCAGCGCTGTCGTAGCTCAATTTTTTTCGTTTTGAGAGTTGCAAGAGGGTATGAGTTGGGTTCCGGTACTGGTCATCTTGCCTAGTGGCGGCGCTGATGGTGGGTGTATTTGTGTGCGACTGTGTGTGTGTGTTTGTGTGTGTGAGGTGTTGAGGGTAGGCAGAAGTGTAGGTATATTGCGTTTGATGATTTTTTCCAAGCAACAAAATATTTGAATGTAGTTGTAGTAGAAAACCAAAAAAAAAAAAGCAAAAACAAAAAGAAAACAACAACAACAAAAATGGAAGGCAGAGTGCGTTTTTGGGTATTTTCTTGTTTTTTTTTCCGTTATTTTTTGTATATTTTATAGAGTGTGGGACTTAGGCTGCCGGAAGTTGTTGTTGTTGTTGTTGCTTGGTACACTCGTATGTCGATGTCTCGTTTCGAGTGCGATTTTCAGTTTTTTACAAAAAGTAATTTACGCGTAGCTACAAAATTGAAATGAGTTATAAACAAAATTTTAAACGAAATTTCTACATTTTTGCAACGGTCGAGCAAGGATGCTTTTTTTTCGTTTGTTTGGTTGTTGGTTTTTTCGATAGTGGTGGGCAGTCGAGTCTCCGCAAATGGCTACACACACGCATGCGAGTACACACATACGCACGCACACTTTGGACGCGCGCTATGTTGTGCACCAATAGCGCCAAACTAACACCTTCACACACAAACTACTCGTCGCTTTTTTGCAACTATTCGGTTTTTTGTTGTTGTTGCTTTTGTTGTTGCACTCAAAATACAGCACGCCCATTCGTTTTGCCCCTTTTAAGTATAAAAGTGTAAATTTTTCACTAGTTGGCAACACTTTTTGCCGTTGCTGTTGCCGTTGTTGTTGTTTTTGTTATTTTTCGAATCGACATTTTTTCTAAATTGGTTTAGAATTTTATGCAAACGAGAGCAAAAAAAAAACCTAACAAAAAAACTCGAGCATATCAATTTATGTCCTCAAAAGCGTTTAGATGTCAATTGACAAATGACTCACACACACACACACAGACACACAACAACAACAACAAAATAGCTTAACAAACAACACATATAAATAAATAGAAAATCACTGGCGCAACACTGGCAAATTCAAAATCTAAAACAACAAAAACACTTTTTCGCGCCATGAATTAAAATGCAAAAAAAAATTCTTTTTTTTTTAGGTGACATTTAAGCGTCGCTTTGGCCGTCAAAACAATTTTTTTGTTGTGTTGACCATTTGATTTGCAAATGTCGGCAAGTTTACATTTTTTGCGTTATTTTTCTAACGCTATTCTAGGTTATTGGCATTAGTTGCATATTTTTAGGAGCGCTGACAAAAAAATAACCCCACAACAAAAATAGAACAACGAGAAAGCATTGAAAGTGAGATAATAATAACAACAACAAAAACAACAACAACAAACAACGCAAATATATTCGCAAAACAATATACGCGAATTTAGTTGAATGTATTTGTATGTCCGGTTTATTGTTGTTGGCATTCATTGCATACGTTTAGGCGCGAAATAGAAATATTAGCTTTTATTGAGCTGTGCAAAGTGAATTGAACAAAAAAGTGTACAATTAAATCAACGAATATTAGAAAAAAGAAATCAGGTTTTTTGTTACTATAATTTATTTTTTATTGCATACTTTTTGGCTCAATTTAAACAATTCGTAAGGAAAATTCGATCAGCTGCAAAAGCAGCAAATCTAGCCTCATCAAAATTAAATCGTTTGGGTGATTTAATCGTTGGTTAGCTCGGAAGCTAAACACTTCCACTGTTAATTAAGGTCTTACAAATTTCGCTGAAATTTTTGCAGCAAATTTAGGTCGGAAAATTTTGGCCTGGTTATTTACTTTACTTTTAAAAGAGTTTCGCGCTTTTATGCTGGGAAATATAAAATTCTCAATGAAACTAAAAAGAAAACATTCTTTAAACTTTGCTTCAGTGCGAATTCCGTCTTAGAAAGTCACATTACTTAATTCGGACCTGAATTGTTCATACCATATGCAAGTCCTGTGGAATATTTGCGCCGAAAATTATGCTATGAATACAAAAAAAATTTCTTATATTATATATTAGAACTGTGATAAATCTCGATACTAATTAATTGATCACTTAACAAACTTGATTCTCTTATTGGCAATAATTCATTCCATGTTCTAAAATTTTGTCGTTTTCTTCGTGTCGCGGTTATGGCAGGAGAGTCACAACTGATCATCGAATTTTTTTTATAATTATTATTTTACTGATATTTCAAAAATTAAATCGACTTTTGAAAGCAAAAAATTACTTTATGAACGATTTTAATTTAAAAAATTGATTATAATTTTTCAATCATTGGAAAAATAAATATTTTTTAAAAGAGCAGGTAATACCAATACATATGTAAAATCGGTTGTAATGTCCGATTATCAATTTTTTTTTTCATGGAAAGCTTTTGAATATATCGTGAAATATAGTTTATTTTCCGAAAAAAAGGTTAGTCAATATAATTGCAAAATATCTCGAAAAGTAGTCTGCTATGATACAAATGAGACTTTTAATAAGAGATAAACAAATTTTGTATATCACAGATATAAATCATTATTCAATTGGATCAGCAAGTTGGCAGCAACAATTTAAATTTTTTAGATATTGAAATTTTTTTCAGAAAAAGTAAACCAAAAGTCTCTTAACAGAATTGCAATAAAAAATTTGTTTGCAATTTTTTATAAACACCTTTTTTACAAATAAACTGAGCCATAGCTGAAGAAAAGCTGTTGGTAAAGGAAAGAGATTCTTAGTTATGTGGCAGCCCCTGAATGAAATCATTTTATATTGTACTTTAGAGCGGTTTTTAGTATATAATGCAAAAGCATATTTCAGAATCTCGATTTACAAGGCTTTTTAGAGTCATTACGAAATAAGCATATTTTCTGCGTTTGAAAATTTCGTAAGAAAATTCAACAAATTTTCATCTCAAAGCGATTTAGTGCAGCGTTTGCATTTTTGAAACTTCAGTTGAAAATTAAAATTAGTAAGAGAATTATCTTCGACCATGCTGAAGCTCAAATACCTTCCGCTATTTTAGATAATCAAAAAAAAAAATTGATTTTGTGGCACATATGTGATATACAGATATATTTCTAGTATAGGTGGGCGTTGTTCTTATCCACCCACGTCCATTTTTTATAAGTAATTATATGATAAATTCTGAATTTGAACTTGTAATCTACACTGGATTATTAATTTTTTTTAATAAAAACGGTGAGTTTGTATAGGAGGAGGGAAGTAGTTTTAATCCGGGCACGCCCATTTTTGTGAGTAAAAAAATGTTAAACACCGAATTTGAACTAAATGTCTAGACTGGAGTATTTTCATTCGACGCTGATTATTTTTTTTATGTTATATAAATTGTCATACCTATCACGCCTCCTTTTGGGCATTACAAATGGTAGAACAAACTCAATAAACCCTTCGGTATGTACATGTACATGCGAAGGATATAATATACTATTACAAAAACCCTTTAGATACTTTTTATATTCAATACATTTATGCACATATGTATCTGGGTGTTGCCAAAAAAAAAAATTGGTTCGGTTTGGTTAGGGACACCTCAAGTAAGTTCTCAAGTACGACATATACAACAACACAAAAATAAATATTAACATTGTACAAATATCTAAAGAAAATATCTTTAACTTGTATCTGGTACACAAGCCATCTTAATATAATATCCAATTTTTCTTGTATTCTTATAAATATCTTTTTTATTGTTGCTGTTGATAAAATTTCACATTTCTTTTCTTCACTCTTCTTCTTCTTCTTTTGTCTTTTTCGTTTGCCTTAATCTCTTCGTTCTCGTTTTCGCTTTTCCTGCTATACGCTTTGTGCGGCGGCGGCGTCGGCATCGGCTGAGCAGTGCGGACAACACTCCAAAGACATTGGCGATTATAATGGTTGGCCGCCAACACCACGCAACCACATGACCATGAAGCAGGGCTACGAGGTATCTAACCCATATATCACATCATCTAACTAACAACAACAAAAACCACCATCAAACACACCCCCCCCCCCACAACTCCCCAATCATGCATTCTAACTCGGGCTAAGTCGCCCATTGTTGTTGTTTACTTTACTTTAGTTTGGTTAATTTTTTGTTGTTGTTGTTGTTGTATTTTGCTCGGTTCATATTTAAAAAATTCTGCCCTTTTGTTTTTTTTTTCGTTTTTTAGTTCTTTTTTCTTTTTTCTTTGTTCTTCGTTCTTGTGTGTGTCGTCGCTTTTTTCTAAACGTTTCCTATTTTTAGTCGCCGTGTCGTAGGTCGTGGCTGTCTGTATGTCTGTCTGTTATTGTTCAAACCGATTGTATTTTTATTTTGTCTGATTTTTTTTTGCTACATGTTTTTTTTTTTTTGACATGCGAGTTTTTTAACCTATTTCCGTTTGTTTATTTGTATTTGTGTTTGTATTTGATTTGGTATCGCATGGAATATCCAATATTTTGTATATGTATTGATTTGTGTTTTGCCGCCGTTTAGTTTAGTTTTATTTCCATATATGCGTGAGAATGTGTTTATGTGCTTGTGTGTGTGTGTGTGTGTATCTGTGTTTAGCTGAATAATTTTGTATGCTTTGATTTTGTGATGTTTGTTAATCTTTTATTTAATTTTAAATGCTTATTTGTTGTTGTTGCAATTTTGTTGTTGTTTTTTTTCACTAGTGATAAATTCCAACAATTTTGCATTTGAAATAATTTGTTGAGTTATGAATAATTCGATTGGCCTGACATTTTAATTGTCTAAATAACTAATATCGCATTTTAAGCCATTAATTTCGAATCGTTTTGTGTTGATAGTTATGAATGCTAGTTAGTTGTACTATAGCTAAAACATATTAAATTCCATTTAAAGTTGGTGTTAAATAATTTTGGAAATATTGTGAATATATTTGAATGCTTTAAACACTTTAAAAAATGCTTAAAAATTTTCTTGTAAAAGGAAATGCCTGCAATAGACTTTGGGCTGTAGGTAATCTATTTAATATTATTACTCAGTGATAAATGAAAGGAGTATAAAGCAAAGATACTTATAGAATATCATTCATGTAATAATTAATTTCCCTAATTAGGTATCATTTGAATGGCCCTTTTTAGAAGGCATTTGATTATCGCTTCCCAACAATGGCAAGACGCAGACTTAACTGCCTAGACAGTAGAAATCTAGTTCCAAATCTCATAGTTAAATTATGACACGAGATATTAAAAGGAGTCTAGAATTGTGTCAGTGGGATAATGATGCTGCACATTATATCTTTCAGGTCCCGGTGCTCCTATAGTCTTTCTAAATAATGACAAATCTCTACCCAAAGAATAATACATTGAAGCCATACTTTACTCGGTTCCCAAGAAACAGCATTGAGGAGTTTGTTATTTTAATTATT
Source organism: Suillia variegata (assembly GCA_949127995.1). Lineage (NCBI taxonomy): Eukaryota > Metazoa > Arthropoda > Insecta > Diptera > Heleomyzidae > Suillia > Suillia variegata. Next base: position 18,168,530 of record OX421843.1, read on the forward strand.
TAAACATTAAGTTACTCTGACAAATTGATTGACTCACTATTATCTGAAGTAGATTTCTGTATGCACATTCGAGTTGTTATATCATGCCTTCTGATGAGAATCCAAGCCAACTTCACTACTCTGGGTTTTAATTGTACAAGGAACATTTAATCTTTTTAAATTTAATTTTTTAAAGAAATTATATAATATGAAAATATCGAACCTTTCATTTTCAAAACAAAATTGAATTTTTTCCATACATTTACCCAAGTAATATTCGCGACGAGCTGCTCCAGCTTATGTCTATACTTGGACTACTTTTGCTTTTTTAAAGCGGTGGCATGATTTGTATTTTATGCTGAGGACTTTATGCAATTTTGTAATATTTTTTAAACTACAGCGTACGAATAGGAAGTAACACTACTGACATTTTTTGTTAACAATTGCATTTCGAGAAGTTCAAAGTAATTGTAATTAACTTGTTCAACTTAAGATTGTTTAAACTGCAGAGCCATATTTTAATTTTTAACTATCTCATAATTAATTGAAAACAAACCACACCTGGTTGCCATACTTTGACGATTTTCTTTGGATTACACCGACTTCTTTATGAAAATTTTAAGTAGTTCATTTATATAGAATATTTTCATCTGATCAGTTTTGGTTTTCGACTTATAAGGTTTTTTTTTGTATTGAAAATAGTCTGCATTTATTTATATTTATATTCATATTCTATAATTTACTTACTTACTAACATTTTAACTTATCTTTGTACTGCTGCATCAAATTTTTTATGGTTTCCGAAAAAGTTCAGTGGAATTATAGCCGACAGATTTAATTTTTTTTCAAGACATTCTGCATGACTTCTCAATCAATTTTAATTCACTTCTGATGTTATAAGAAATATAGAAAGTATTTTATAATCCGATTGCGATGATTAGTGAGTAATTAAACTAGTTCAATTTATAAATTAGTTGATTAATGAGTTTGATTAAAGGGCTGCCGAGTAGCTACAAATGTAATCGGAACTTACCAATCTTTACAAGTCAATAAGCTATTTTTTAATCATTATCTTAGATATACTTAGTTTTTGATTATGATTGATTGGATTTAGAACATTTTTAATAACATCAAAATAACATTTGATGATTACTTTTAATAGTATTAATAATATTAAAAAATTTTCATTTTTAGGTGATTATTTAATTGAAAACTGTTCAAATCTTAATTAATTTTACAATATTTCAAATATTTTTTTAGTGTTCAATAATCGATTAAATAGGCGATTAAAAGAGCTCCATTTCATTTCTTATAGATCACTGCATTACCTTGAAATTAATACACTCATATATCACTTAAATTGAAATCACAAAGTCACTGAGATAATCCAATTCAACTACAATCAGAACTAATTTGCATTTTCATTTCAGGCCAAGATGAACGATCACCACAACAATCTGCAAAAAGGTTAGATAATATTTTATTTTTATTCGTACTTCTTAACAACGCACAAACACTCTCACCAAAAAACAAAAACAAAAACAAACAAAAAATCACACAATCTGGAGTAGCATCACGAATTTGTTCCAAACATTACGATGTTATCTCGTCGAAAAGATACGAATCTACTTGCTTTCAGATACAGATACAATGATCAGCAGAACAGAATCCAGAATCTTATCAAACTGTATCTGAATACACACACACACACACACCCGAGAGTGGGCATGGGTACAATGAACTGATTTCAATATGGATAAAAGTCGACTGGAACAACTCCCACGGCAATATCGGCCACAGCATAGCTAACAACTCGTTGACATAGTCAACGGCAGCAGCAACAACAACAACAACAGCGACAACAACAAAAGAACATTGCAATTGACCTTTAACTGCTTTGGTGGACTGTTTGTTACATTTTTGCGCAAAAATGTTTAACATAGTTTTTGGCATGCCACGGCGCAGCGACAAAGCCATATACATACATACACACATACATACCATCTCCACTAAACGGCGACTTAATGCTGGAGATGACTACGACTACGACTAAGACGACGACGACAAGATACTTACAACATGTTTACATAAATTCCTAAAATGCAAACAACATGCTGCTAATGCTGCTGCTGCGACAACAACAACAACAACACCACCACCACCAGCAGTAACAACACAGCAACAACACATTGACACAAACACGGCGGGGCCCCCCCACAACAAAACAAAACACAACACACCACACTATCAAAGCCTCCATTGTGGAGTCGAACGTTGATCGCTTAAGATCAGCATTGGCGGCGGCAAAGCTGCGATTCGATCTAGCCGCGATAATGTCAACGCTGGCAACAGGCCGGAATTGTTGGCCGATAAGCATCGCGTCTAAAACAGCAGCGATTATGTTGGTGAAGCTATCGAACATGAGCATTTCTTAAGCAAATTAACATGCATGTTGCGATGCGATGCGATGGCATGAGTCATTACCTCCTCGGATTGACATTGTTTTGTTCAAGTCAATTGGAAAATTGTCGCTAGCGGGAAAAGTGCAGAGTACAGCATACTGGGATGTGCTAAAAGCTTACTCGACTCTATTTGGATTTGCGAAATACTTTTCGGAAGTGCGATTTATTACCCGAAACAAAAGAAAGGAGAAAGAGTTATTTAGAGTCGTTGAAGGAAGCAGTTTAGAATAACAGGGACAAAGAAGACAATATTCAGTTCTCGTCAAAATTCAAAATTAAGTCTCTTAAAAAGATAGATTATTAACAAAAGTTATCAAGCTTAGATTAATATTTTCTACGATCATATTAAAGAAGCAAAGAGTTAGCTATGGAATACCGCCGGATAATTAAGGAAGCTATGACTGGGAGTATACCAACTCGACTTAAAACTTACTCAAGTACCTTAAATTCAATGCCGGAAAACCTGTTATTAATTCATCCGCTAAAAGATACTTCGCCGCGGTTGTATCTTAAGAATATAATTTTGCGTAATTACAGAAGTTTCTCTAAACCCAGCTTAGCCGAGTGGCGCTTAGCTCAAATACCATAAGTATTTGTTTCTTTTTTTCTTTTTGTTTAAGCCAACATGAACAAGTGAAGCAAACAGCCAAAGATGCTGTTCGGTAGCGATACTGAACGATATGAATGCTCGGCTGCATTCACTGTGAGCAGAGCTGAGCTAAACTATGCTCGAGCGAGATTGTTTCTTTATTATTATTTTTTTTTTTCAATTTGTAATTTTTTGTTGCTTCTCGCCGCCACTATAATTTACACTCTTACAAACGATTACAATCGACCGACCGACCGAACGACCACGCAACGCAACAGCTGAATTGAACAGGCTCCAAAATTGGCAGCATTAAGCAACGACGTCAGCAATTACATGCCGCCAACTAATACGAAAGCTGGAACGAAGACGTCGCGACGCGATGCACTGCACCGTCGCACCGCCGCACTGCGCTATTTAGTTGGCTTTCCAAAGTAGTAGGACGGCATCTTTGAACGTCAGCTTTGGCGGCCGGCGGCGGCGGTGTTGGTGGCGCCAAGGGGCAAAAAGTGAAAATACTTGCTCGCATTTGAAAAATTCTCGTACTTGGCAGTGGCCAGTGTTTGGTTGGATACGGAACAGCGTGTGGTACCAACATAAATCTAGTTGTGACGCTCCTAACACGGCCTCGACTTGGGCGTTTTATAACCTGTCATCAACAGTCGGAATTATGATATTAAAAGGAGATAAGTGTAATTAGGGTTTAGAGCTAAACGTTCCATTGAAGCTATTCATAGCATTAAATTTCAAATAAGTTAAAATATGTTGAGAATATTGATGGATTAACAAAAACGTAAGTTTAAATTAGTTCGGCTCCACAAGACAATATCGTAGTAAATCCAACTACTCCTAAGACTAACGGCTCATAGTGATAACATTTTTGTTATCAGATATATAGATAGATCGATAGATACATAGATAGATAGATAGATAGATAGATAGATGGATAGATAGATAGATAGATAGATAGATAGATAGATAGATAGATAGATAGATAGATAGATAGATAGATAGATAGATAGATAGATAGATAGATAGACAGACAGATAGATAGATAGATAGATAGATAGATAGATAGATAGATAGATAGATAGATGGATAGATAGAATCAAATAATTTGTATATAGGAAGTAATACAAAATTTTATCATTTATATAATTGATTTAATTTTTGATTAGGTTAGATTATATACATTTAGATTTGATTAGGTTAGTTTGATTAAATTATCAAAAGTTAGGTTAGAAAATAATGGTGTAGGTTAGTATATATTACGTTAGGTTTGGCTGTGTTATGTTAGGATTAAGCTGAATAAGGTTAAATTAGGTGAAGTTAGTTTAGATGAGTTTATGTATTGCAAGGTTAGGCTACTATAGCTTAAGTTAGGTTATATTCAGTTAGATTTGTTTAATACTATATTTGCATGATAACATTATTTTAGATTATAAAAGAATAGTTTAGTTTTGCTTAGGTTAGTTTAGACAAAATAAAATAAGGTTAAATAAGAAAGATTGATAAGGTTAAAGCGTTTTAGTTTAGAAAAAGTTAACTTTGGTTTATTAAGATTAGCTTAGACTAGGTTAGTTTAGATTGTATTAGGCTTATCAAGGTTAGTTTGGATTAAATTCGACGGGATTATATTAGAAACATAGAAAAATTTCCGAATTCAAAGTAAATATTCTAAGAGCAAAAAATGTAACTAAAACGATGGCCATCATAAGATTCTAATCCACTCTACAAAGAGTCTCGAACTGGCGACGGCACAGTTGTACGCCATCGACACATCGTCGATTTCCCAGTGGTACTGGTTCAACGGTTAAGTTTGGTGCGTCTAATGTCTCACTTTAATTAGAAACGTTGCAAGTAACGTGATGAGACGTGAGTAATTTGCAGCGCAAACATCGCCATAAGCGGTAGGCAACAGGAAAAATACCGCCAGATGTCTCCGAAGACATTGGTGGCCGCCATATACGGGCGCGGCATAGGTGGCGCCATAGTGCAACGCTGCTGTGACACAGTTTATCACATTTTCGCATTTGATTTATTTAGCTAACAGCGAGTGCAACTCTTTTTTCTGCTGCACCGTCAATCTCATCCTCGGCGTCATCAGCACAATAACAACAACAATGACAAAAAAATAATAATAATAACACAAACAAAACGACAACAACAGTTGTTCAACATCTCAATCTGATTGTGTATGTGTGTGTGTGTCTCTTTGCAGGTCACTTTCTGGACGACAACCGCTTGGAACATCATGCAGTTACACCACAAGGTAATCAAATGGCCGCCTTTTATGGGCCCAGTGCCGCATTACGTGCTGTTGCCTCATCTAATAGTAATTCCCCGGCAGGTGGCGGCGGCGGCGCTGGCGGTATCATTGGCGGTGCGGGCGGTGGCGGCGGTCCCCATCACGGCAATCACGTGGGACATCACAGTTCAGCGGTTGCCGCCGCATCAGCGGCGTTGCTTGTGGTGCCGCAACCGATTAATGCCACCAAAATTAACGCCTCTCTCGGCGGCGCTGGCGGAGGCGGTGGCACGGGCAGAAAGTATCAATGCAAAATGTGTCCGCAGGTAAGCCAATATCCAGATATGTGATTTAATCAAGCCGACATAATTTATGTGACCAACACCAGATTTTATCTTTCGAAGTTTTCAAAACGTTTTATGATCGTAATTTGAAACTTTAAGTGTCTGCACAAAGCGTTGCTTAAGTGAATCCTTTGAAGCGGTGCATTTTATATCCATGTGTGCTACGTGTAGGTCAGTTCCGCGCACATTTGTCGAGGGTTTTTTTTAACGAGGAGTAAAAGTATTGAAGGACAGTCAGTGCGGGACTCTAACCTGCTAAAAGTCTTCTCTAGGCCGGACGAATGATTCCATCTGGAACAACCGTTAAGCATTTCGTCAGAGGGGTAACTATGTTATTCTTAAATTTTTTGTTGTACACTTGACCTGAGGCGCATGGTTATTGTCTGATTAATTATTTTTGTTTTGGCGTTACCAGATCTTTTGACTTTTTTAGTGATTTGTTAAAGTTGAAAAAAAAATTCAAAATGTCAGATTTTATCATTTAACATGTCAATATTCCGTAATTGATTTACCGGAAATTTTACAGTTATAAGGTAAGCAAGAAATAACTAAGTTTTAATTACTCAGTTCCCTACCTATTAGCGCTGAAGTTTGGGTAATATAACTACAATATAACCCAGACCCTCGGTACGGGCATAATATGTGACTTTGTTGAATGTTAGCCCCGTTCCTCTAGAGATTAATCTGCTTCTCAACTGCCTTCCGTTTTCAAAAGTAACACCTGCTGGCAAGAGTTATACTCCGTTTAATTTCCAGACTGCCATAGTTAGAGTAGTAGATTCTGGTCCTCATAACTATCGGTTATCGTTTATTTTTCGAGTACTCCATCAAAGATAAGTGAAAACAAAAACAACGCAAAAAGTATTCAGTGTGAGGTCAGCTCCCAATTGTAATACATATTAAGAAGCTTCTCATAACCATTACATACCCAAAACTGTTCCATGTATCACTGAGGATGAACAGTTGCGCCTTTCGAGATGTGTAGTTCTCTGAATGCATTTAGAAATTTAGAAAATTGAACAGTAAACCCGTAATTGGTTTAAAATCTTATTTTATTTTTACAATTCGATACCCAGAAGAATATACAATATGTAAGTAGTATAGAGCTGCTTCGCGTCCCGTTTTACCGAGACATGTCCCGGTTTCGAGCTTGATGTGTAGGTGTCCCGGCGCACAGTAAAAATTGTCCCGAAATATTTTTTAAGACATTACACTAAACATTGCAAATGAATATAAAAGTAATCAGCGCATCTCTTGTCGGATTTATGTACATACAATGTCTTTTGTTTATCGAATATCGATACTATTTCTTTCCATCTGTAGCAACAGCTGATCTTACTCAAATAATATTTTCGTCTTGTTGGTGTTTTGTGTCAGAATATTTTACAAGTTTTATTTTATATATACACGGTAAGAACTGAGAGATTGAAAAGTTTTTGCGAAAAGGCTGAAACAGAGTATAATTTTCAATGGTGTCCTGGTCAAGCGCTGTCAACTTATGGCAGCCCTAAAGTAGTAAGTTAAGATTTTTTTTAAACCTCAATCCCTGAGCAGAAAATGTATAACGTACACATTATAATGGAGTCAGAATTGTTCACTCTGAAATGATTTTGTAGCAATTAACTTAACCGAAATTAGTTACTTTAATTTTTTACATCCTATTCAAAACTGAGTTTTAGTTAAAATACCGACTTTCTTTCCAAGACATCTTCGAAAGTAAAACGTCTAGGAAATTGTTTGAGATTGGGAAAAGGGAAGAAAGAGATAATTTACAAAATTGTTTTGGAAGATATTTTGAGTGAAATATTATTACTAAAATTCGTTTATGAAAAAAGGAGTAAGTTTTTATAATCTAAAACACAATAAATTTAAAAAAATAATCCGGCATCTCTCGTTAGACAACGTCTGCTTACTGCGGCTTAGCTCATGTAAATGCGTGAGAAATTACTCTACCGAAGAGTGTTGCTGCTTTCTTAAAGGCTAACAAAATACCGCAAAATTACACCCGTCTCTGCCCCGCAACGTTTTCGTTTTTCAATTGAATTGGCACGAGAGTATCGGATTTCGAATATCGTTGACGTTATTTAGAAATTGCAATATTGTGTGTGTGTTTTATTTTTCTTCTTTCGATATTCTTATGTCAAGTGTTCCTTCGGTACCTGGCCACTTGCTGCTCTGATTTTGTAGTAGAGTTGTGTGTAGATGATTTTGTGTGGTCAACACTTACGAGTGCTTAAGACGGCAGTTGTTCTTGTTGTTTGGTGTGCTTTAAGGCGTGTGATTATTAGCTGTTGCGGACTAAGCAAGGGTTGATGCCATCTGGCGGCGGTTGTTGTTGTTATTGTTGTTAATAGTTATGGTAATTGATACTTGAACTTAGGGATTTAACGGTGATTTTGGCACACAAAGGAAGATTCAAAGGAAGATATGCGTGCGACTCGACGTTGGTGGCAAGCCATTTGATGTGGGAGGTGGATGATGAAATATAAAAAGCGTTCTACCAAAATCCAAATCGATATTTAGCTTAGTAAAATGGAAAAAGCTATCTGCAAATTTTGTTTGGATGGATTTTAAGATTAGGTTAGAATGGTTTGGTAATAGTTTTATTAAAAAAGCAGTTGTTGGGCATAATCTCCTTTCAATTGATACCCATAATGCATTTATTCAATTTTGTAAAAGTTCGCTTGTAAATATAACACGAGGAGGCTACCTTTAACTCTCCTGCTGAGCTGTGGGTGCATACATCTGCCAAGAAACAAGGTAATTTTTCGAGAACGGCCTTAAGTAAGCTTCAAAGCCTGCTTTGAGTTTCTAACTTCTGCTGCTGGCGGTCGAACGCTTTTCTATGGCAGCAGTGGACAACAAATTTTAAAACTGCTCGCGTTTTTTTCCACCCAACGCCTACCAAAAGCAGCCCCACTTCAAAAGTGCATTTGTACGAATAGGAGCTGGAACTTTTATCGCTTCATTCACATCGACGTCGAGGACGAGGACGAGGATGACGACGGAGGAGACAACGACGAAAAATGTATGAAATTTGCTGCTGGACGCATACGCAAGAAATACGCAAAAATCAAAAAGCAAAAGTATAAAACGAAAAAGAAAACCAAAATGAAAAACAACAACAAAAAACATAAAACTATGGCGAAAAGTGGAAATTTACTGCTGCATGCCACACCCATACAGCCCACAATTTGCGGTCTACTAACTACGGCGCCCGATTCTAGCACCCCCCCTCGACTCTGATGCCGAGATGCATGATGGGGTTTCACGTTCATCCGGCCGGACCGGTCCGGTTCGGTTTGGTTTGGTTCGGTCGCTCATCCATTTGTCCTGCAGAGCGAAACAGCAGAAGTGCGCGTTGCGTTGCCCGCCTAAAAGTATGCTTCTATTATGTTGCTCGATTTTGTACTGGTATTTTGTTGTTGCTGTTCCTGTTCCTGTTGTTGTTTTTGTTGTTGTTGTTGTCTTTTGCAAAAATTTGCACACGTCTCTATGAAGGTCTTTTTTCTTCCGTTATTATTGTTGGACATTTTGGATTCGGTTTTTTTTATTGTTTGTTTTATCTTTTAACAGTTTTTTCGTTTGTTTTTTTTTTGGTTTTGTAGATTCGTGTATGTGCTAAGTGTGGGTTGCTGTCCGGGCTAAATGCGTGCACGTTTGTTTCTATACAACGCTCTGCGCTAGTACGAGTGCCTACTAGACAGCATTTTTCTTTTTGTTTTTGTTGTTGTTGTGTTTTTTTTTAACGTTTTTACTTTGTTTTTTAATTACCCACACTTTTTGCTCGACTTCCGCTTATTCGCATGTGAGTTGCCAATCCCTTTAAATGGAATTGCTTGGCGGGAACGGGACTGGACAGGAAGACAGGCCAGGCTGGCATGCATGCGCCTAGCGCAGCCCGGTGGAGCCTATCGTGTTAGTGTTAATTTTAGTTTTTTTTTGTTGTTGTTGCAACTAGTGTTGCTTGTGTGGAAATTTTAGGGTCGAATATTGCATTTACGCCGCTTGCCTCCGAGGTACTTCAAGATACAAGAGTGAAAGGGGAATATTTTAGGAAGACGTTCTATACCTAAAATAGTTTAAAATAAAGTGGATTAGAATTAAAGAATTATAATTATAAAATCTATGCTCCATGAGGTGTTCAAGGATTCAATGATGATGAATAATTAAATCATCCACTCTAAAATAAGATTGTGCTTGCCATCCGTCATCCTTTGATGGTGGAAGTCCTGCCTTGCATGGAAATAGTCTCTGTTCCTTTGAGTACTGATATGGCCAACTAAAGGCTGCATATTCGATTTTAATATTTCACTATTTTATTACTTTTCGGCTTGTATGTATCCTAAAGTTCCATGGAGGAACAAACGCCCATTTTCGATTTGAAATAATTCAACGCTGTGAACTCGTATCTGAATATTTTTATTTTTCTTCTTATTTCTGCTTATTAAAATATATTTACAAAATAATTTTTCCATTGCTAAACCAAAATTTCGGCATTCACTTGTGTCCACATTTTTATATGACGCCTTCCCGAAACGACTTTATTGCAAAGAGCACCAACAGCTCTCCAACAACCATGACAGAAGAGTGGCTCAGGGCAACGCCACGACAGCCGATCGAAAACGCTCGGATCAATTCCTGAACTTTGGATAGGTATGCTATTGCATCTGGAAGGCAGCTGGGTTTCGAATATTTGACCGATTCCGTGATACATAATTTTCGACTTGCAAAGCACAGTTGGCTCTTTAAGTGCCTCACATTGTTCTCATCGGGTTTTTTCTTTAAGCGCTCATAGTCGATATCTTCCTGCATATCGAGCTGCAGTAACATTTTGGTGACCATGCATTTGGAACCTTCATTCAAGTCAAGGTATGGACGGATGCACTCCATGTGTTTGTGACTTCGATGTTTGTCAATGCACACGTAATCTCGGAGCTCAACTCCGACACGATGATTCAAGACGCACTCATTAATCGGCTTGATGCATTTCAATACCTCATCGAAAGCGTTACATTCAAATGATTCCTTGGTCAAAAGGTTCACGTAAAGCGTTTCCGTCGCCGCTTGAAACTGACAATTTTTCTGTTCTGCAACGATGACGCATTCTTTCATCGTTTCATTTGCTACAGCAAGATGCGGCATGGTCCAGAGAAGGCTCCACACACAAATTAACAGCTGCTCGATATCCATTCTAGTTTTTAAAAGCGTTTAATTTGGTTTTTGGACGCTGTGAATTTCAAAAGAATATGTTCAAAATAAATAAAATTTTAAAGAGAATGTCAGCGTTGTTTGTTTTTGTATCTAATTCACAGGGTGTCACAGAAAAATGAATACATTTTAAAAGTATAATAGATATTATCCAGAACACGAGCTATTTTTCGTCTCTTCCAGAATGTATATCAGAATATTGAACAATTAGTATACCCTATTCCCAACCATATGAGTCTGAAAAGACACTTCAGAGAATTTTTTCAGGAGCTATCACTTTCCTTCAGAATAAAAAAAGTGTAGGAATGAGCGTTTTTTCTAATGAACTATTATATAAATGTGCATGAGTCATGCAAAACAGTTTTTAGACACATAACCAACAATTGTCATGCGTCTTAAAAGTCACTTAAACGACTCTTCTTTATAGACTCTTTTTGAACTCATATTTGGGAACTACAAGTCTAAAACTAATAATTTTTTACACCTACCCAGAGAGCATTATGAGTCCTAAACTACTCTTTTCTGAGTCGAAGCTTTCATAAATTACAAAAATAAGAAACTATATACCTGAAAATCATTATTCTGAAAAGTCATAAAATTCAGATTCTTTTTTTTTCTAGACAATATTTTTTAAACGCACTTTTGATCCCAGTCGTTTTTTTGTGACTTGATTTTCAAATGCTTATTTTAATAAGCTCACTTAGTACTCCTAACTAAGAATATTTTCGGAGACAAACATATGGACGGTCATAAACAAGAACAATATATATATAGACCCTACAATGTATATGAAGGGCTATGGGGAAACGAGAAGAGTCCAACTTTTGTAAATTTGCCAGAAAGCTATATTTTCTTTCTCATGGATCTAAAAGATCACACATGGACCAGTAATGACCTCTATTGTTACCAAGACCAATATTGACCTAATCCCCCCTGTTGAAAATCTTACGTCAATATAATAACTTTGATTTAATTAGAACTAGTAAAAGAATTATCTTCGGCTATGCCGCCATTTTAAAGGCATTAAACAAATTTGGCTCTTGAAGTACATAAATATGTATGTATTAAAAGTCTCTATTATAAGTGGGCGTTGTTCTTATCGGATCAGGCCCATTTCTGGTATTGGTGTTCAATACCGAATCTGAACTTTACATTGAAATATTTAAAAAAAAAATTTATCCACAAAATAAGGGGAGTTTGTATGGAAAATGGGCGTGGTTCTTGTCCGATCACTCCAATTTTTAGTGAGTAGCTGCGTGTTACCATTAAAATGTTTCTTGCTAAATTTAAGCAAATTCTGGCAAGGGACTGAGTGGTTTATATAGGACTGGGAGGAGTTAAAGTCTGATCTTATCCATCTTAAAACTTAATCTTCTTGGCGAATATGACCTTACATACCAAATTTCTGCTCGATATCTCTTAAACTACGGTTGTAATCGCTGGGACTGACGGACATCGTTAAATCTACTTAGAATTCGACGCTTATCGTTTATATATACAAAATATCAAACTTACCCTGCCACCTTATGGGCATAACAAATTGAATAATTTAACATTATACAGTGTTAATATAACATGAATTGTAGTGTTCAATTCAGACACATAAATAAAATTAGTATTAAAAAAAATTTTAACATAACATGATCCCAAACTAAACTGTGTGAGTTAAACAAAGATGTCAAAGATTTTGAAAAAAAAGTGTTCAATTAACATGAGGTCCTATTATAACAACATTTTGTAATGTTGAATAAAAATAAAATATGTATGTCAAAATGTTTAAATGACAACAGAATAAAATTTGTAAACAACTTCAAATGTTATTTTACAAAAGAGGTTAAGGCGTTCCATATTAGATTAAAAATTTCAGTCAAAACTAGTAAAAGAATTATCTTTGGCTATGCCGAAGCTCATATACCTTTCGCCATATCAGTGACACCAAAAATGTACTTCTTTTAGCACATAAGTGCTACATGTCCCTATTATAAGTGGGCGTTGTACTTATCGGATCACGCCCCTTTTTGGTTAGTACTTTTGTGTTGCTGCCAAAGTGTAAAATACCGAATTTGAACGCTGTAGCTTTATTTAATCATATTTTTCGCATGGAAAGGGGTGGTTTGTATGGGAGGTGGGCGTGGTTCTTATCCCATCACGTTCATTTTTTGTGAGCAGTTTTGTGCTAGATTTTGAATTAGAACTGAATATCTGCACTGGAACCATTTTAATAATTTTTTTTTGCTTGGTTTTGATCCGACCTTGCTCATGTTAGAACTTAGTCTTCGCTTGGAGAATAGTAGCTCACATACCAAATTTCAGCTCGATAGCTCTTAAACTACTATAATCTACTACTGCTGGGACAGACAGACAGACAGCTCAAAATGCGTTTCCAACATTCTTCATTTACTTAATTTGTGTATTTCAATAGTTTTGTTGAATTGCGAAAAATCTGACAACAAAATTTTGTTAAATTCAATTTAAACTCATAGAACGAAATTTAAGTCGATAAAAATAATATATATGAGTATATATATATGTATATATATAAATGTGTATAAGCCAATCGGAAAACCTTTGACATGTTTAAAACAAAAATTTAAAATAATGTCCCCGCCATGCCCCCGAACCATCAATTGAGCCCCCGAAATGATTGCACCAAAAAATAAAAGAAAACAACAGGCAAACACATAAAACAGTGTTGCCCCTTTTGTGGACTATTTTCGTGCGATTTTTTCCGCCCGTTTGTGCAGTGGCACACTGGAACAACAAAACACTAACTAATACTATTGCAAAAAACTGTGCACATACACGCATGTATTTGTGTGCCAGTGTGCGTGTGAATAATGCGTAGACCAGTTTTAAATGCGCCCGCCTAGTTTTCAAACTGTCATTTTTTTTTTGCATTTTTGCATTTTTTATTTTTCATTTTTATTTTTATTTTATGCAAATTTACACGCTGGCATCCCTGCACCGCACCCCTGCACCCGATTTCTTCGGCACTTTTCAATTGCATTTTTGTTGCGTTTTTATTATTTTTATTATTTTTATTAGTTGCAACGATGGCCACGGCTGTGTGTGTGTGTGTGTGTAAGTGTGTGTTTGCTCATTGGCGTGTGTGCACTAAATACAATTGCACTTTTAACGCCTACAAAGGAAAATTTACCCAAAATAGATTCACACTACGCGTTTTTGATGATGTTTTTTTTTGTGTTTGTTGTTGTTTTTTGTTGGTTTTGTATTTGTTTGCAAAAATTAAAAATACAAAAAATAAACAGAAAAACAAACAATAAAAATAACACAAAACAAAAATTCACTTTTTACATAAACACGCACTCACATGCACCTATTGATACATAGATACATTTCTTTGCCCTACAATCTGCAACTATGAATTAGCTTAACTTTGAACAGTTAAAGTCCATTAAAATAAAATTTCAAGATCTTTGTTCTATTTGTTAAAATATATAACGCTTTGATTTATGTATAATATACATTGTAAATACATTAAATCATCCATCTCTTTTTTAATTACTAGCGAATGCTCGGCATGCGTTGCAATGTCACTTGAAAAACAATGTTAGCAGAACATCACCGGTACTCCCTGTTAGTTAGCGGAACTTTCCGGTACTCACCGTTGTAACGATTTTTAGTTACGACGGTGAAATTATCGGCAGTTACCATACAAACTCTAAAACTAAATATAAAATTTTTAGGAGAAATATTAGCGATCTCATCGTATATTTTTGCTTAATTAAACAAATTGTGGGCGTAGTAAGTGGGCGTTGCAGATTTTGTATATCCCGTTATTCTTCCCGGTGCATCCCGTTTCATGTTTTCTATTTAGCACATCAAGTTCCTGAGCAATTGTGGTAGGCGTACAAGTGATCCACCCTTTTTTTGAAAGTGGGCGTTAAATTGATCCAACCACGCCCATTTTTGGGGAAGCTATCGACAGTGCCAATACAAATTCAGATACCAAATTTCAGATTTTTAGGAGCAATATTAGCGAAATAATCGAATATTTTTTCTTAGTTTTACAAATTGTGGGCATAATATGTGGGCGTGTCGAATTTTTCTTTGCCCAAAACCAAAGTTGGCGTGAGCACAGTAACTCCCTAAAATTTCATCACAATCGGATGAATGGTTTAGACGCCCATTTGGTACAAAGATAGATAGATAGATAGATAGATAGATAGATAGATAGATAGATAGATAGATAGATAGATAGATAGATAGATAGATAGATAGATAGATAGATAGATAGATAAAGTTGGTTAACTATTGTTGGCCAAGAAAAAATACAATAAATATAAAATTTAAACAAGTAAGTAATTTTAGGGTGATTCATATTTTAAGAAATGTAAATAATTAAAATTTGTCTATCGTGTTAACAAGATGTGATGAACAAACATACAGACAGACATGGCTAAATCGACTCAGTTTTTGATTATGATGAAGAACATATTTGGCTATATAAATCTTCAGTATTTTTCACCGTGGTGTATAAAAATTTTCTTCAATTTGTTCGTTGCGGTCAATAGCTCAGTTGGTTTAGTGAATTTGACTACTAAGAAAACTCGGAGCGTTTAGAACGAGAAGTTCAATTTCCACTCGGTGGATATATAATTTTCCTGTTCGAACGTGCATATAAGAACCGGTGGGTTAATTTTAGAGTTTGTCTTACAATTCTCATTTTTTGGTATTAAAACTTTCTTCAATTCACTTTCGTAACTGCTCATACCTAGGGACAATTGTTTTTGCATAAGCTCAGAATTTTATTACCAAGTAGTTAGAGAGAATCCGAGATTTACTCGGAACGAAGTTAAGAATAATTCAGATTTTCTGTTTGACCGTTCAAGGTAAAGAAAATTTTTTTTTTGAGTTACAAGTTACAAAACACTTTTTCAACCTGGTATTCAGATTCGCCTTTAGATCTAAAGGGTCCACCATATATGCAGACTCTGTCGCTGTATTGGAGAGGGAAAAAGTTAGATAATGGGGCTAATTGAGTAGATGAGGCTACGCTACTGAATTTCTGCCTACTTACCTGCCTGCCACCTTCAACTATGCCTAAGCTTTTGGAATTCCATTTGATTGACTTTCACCTCTCGATAAGAAGATATCGTAAATGTTTTTCGATATATTTGAATCTGTCAATTGTAGAATGTGTCATGCACGACCGGTCGTAGCGCTTCAACTTGTTTTAATTAATATTAAAAATAGGCTAAAAAGCCTAAAAATGGATTTTTCATGCGCGTTTTTATGCAACATTTTTCATGCTATTCCCTTAACTAGCCGCATCCGTCCGTCCGTTCGTCCATCTGTCCATCCATCTGTCCGTCCGTATAACTTACCCACAAATGTGCGCTTTTAACCCACACTAATTAATTTTGATCGAGTATGAGTGTCTATGTTCTTTTAGTGTTGTTTTTGTTGTATATCTATGAGTGTGCATGTATTAGTGTTTTTTAGTTGTGTGCATTTGTGTGTGGCTGTGTTTGTGTTCGTGTGCGGTCAGCGTCAATTGTTTTCAGCCATTTTTAGTTTTGCTGTTTTTCGTGTTTTTTCGCTATTTCGTTTGTTGTGTTTGTTGTTTTTGCTTTTATGTGCGCGTGTTCGTGTGAGTGAATATGCTGTTGTGTTGGGGAAAAGTGCAGTTATGCGTTTTTTCGTCGTTGTTGCTATTTTTTTTGGTTGTTTTTAGTGTGAGGGGGTGTTGGTTTTTTATGTTTTTTTTTTAGATTTCACTGGCGCGTGAGTTAATCAGGCTTACAATGGGTTTTCAATAGGTTCCATTGTTTTTGTTGTTGTAGCTGGTTCCTGCTGCTCTTGTTGTTTTTGTTGTTTTGGATAAGCATGGCAGTTTTAAAGGTTTCCGTGAAAATGGATTTAGTTAAAATGCTCAAACAAAATTAAATCACTTTCGAAAGTAAAATTTTAGAAATTGAATTCTTTTCAAGTCAATTTAAGTATTTTTATTCAACATTACACACATATACACCCATGCGTATAAGTATATACTTGTATAAATATATATACACTGATATATGAGTATAAGCATTTAATTTACAAGATACTTTATATTCTTTAGAGTAATCATGCATACTGTAATGAAAGAAATTAACATTTATCCTACTCATATAAATGTGTAACCTTCTTAGGTTTGTACTCTCGTAAATACGTAAACATCTTTACAGGAACGTTCTTTATTTATTATATCAGCTGTTCTTAAAAGAGAGCTCAATTTATAAATTTTTATTCTCAGAATATTCGCCAAATGCTTTCCAAGAGAACAGCAGTCGTACAGAAACATTTTTTCAGTGCAAAATTGCAAAATCAGCTGATATACTAAAAATAATTTTTTAGGTGTACTTGGTATACGAAGCATTGAAGAGTTGTGTAGTCACCAATGGTTGCTACAAAATTTTTAAATAAATAAAAACAACAATGTAGTATGTTTTCAAAAATCAAAAAACAATCATCCAAATATCGCAGAAATCGAGGTTAGTTCGCTCATTTTGCGTTCTCATTTCTATTTTCCTAACCTAATAATTCAATTATGAAGAAATAAAATTTTTTAGTAACTAAAACTTGAAAAACAATTTTGTTATAAGAGTACTACACAAAATTGCTAGTATTTAAATTTACCACCGATACCTCAGACGAAGATTATCCCAACTCAAATTTATAGAATAGAAGTATGTTCATTTCGTCTACTTAAAATTTAAGTAGCCAATGAATTTCCTCCCGTATTCGTTACTCTCTGTTCATACAAATTGAATCAAAGATCTTGCCTAAAATTTGTCTCTGTAAACGGAGCATTACAGAGACAAATTTTAGGTTTAGTAAGGTCTAAAAAAAAATGGTTTAGCAAGGTCTAAAATGTTTATTAAATTTACATATAATAGAATAAAATTAATCTCAAATTAAAATAAAAAGTGAACCGAGAGCAAAATAAGTACGACCGCACTTATCGATATAAATTTGAAACTGAACAACTTTGATATATAGTAAAATAAAACACATTGAAATAAACAACCTAATTTAAAATTGATATATCAACATTAAAATCAAAAGGTCGAAACGTTGATTTAAGATTGCTTTAGTGCTTAACGATAATTAAGATTGAAACAATTTTCAAAACCACTTATCCAACTTAAATTCGAGCTTATTTCAAAAACGACAATAACGAATATTATAACAAAAGATATTTGTTTTTAAACGTTTCAACCATGATTGATTAAAAATGTTAGAAAAGTAGAAATCGAGGTGAATTCGCTCAATTTGCGATCTGAAATTTATTATTTTGATTTTTGACATCAAACTACGTTGTTGGTTTTATTAACTTAATGTTTTTGTAGCAACACGAAAATTAAATTTTCAAAGAGAGAAACTATGTCGAGGTGGAGAGGGACCACTTTCGACTTCCTCACCTAGAATTTATTATAACATGGTTTCAAGCTTAAATCAAAAAGGCATACGAAATTTAAATATATTCGATTTTAAAAATATATTTTTGAGTTAAAGTTGAAACTTAGGTTTTTTTTTCAAATTTTAATTGTCATGTTTGAAATAAGTTTTACACATTTTTGAAATGAGTTGGCACTTTTTCAATTTGAAATAAGATTGCTCATAATTTTTTACACAATTTTTCAACTTTACTATACTTTGAAAACGTTTTACCTTGATTTAAGGTGAATATTTTTTGGTTTAGGTTGGTTTTTCTTTCTGGGTGTAGTTGGTTTTTTTTTAAAGATCTTTGAAATGAAAGAAATGCTTATGACAAAAAAATATAAAACCAAACAACAGCAACAACCTTTTACTAGTATGCGTTTTCTTTTAACAATTTCTGAAAAGCATATTCTTTGTTGTCGTTATCGTTGTTGTTGTTGTTTTCTTGGCATATCCTTTGACTTTGACTTTTTGCATCCTGTTGAATAATTTTCTTCCACTACACTAGACATTTTACTATTCATACGAGTACATGTACATGTGCAGGAGGCGGAATTCGTGCGAACAAAAACAAACAACTGCAACAAAAACAACAACAACAACAGCGACAGCAACAAAAGAACAACAAACTTAAAGTAAGGCCTGTGTAAACTGGCAAAGTCAAAGAAAAAGTTTACAAAGCGTAACATATGCGCGCTTCGGTTTTGAGGCAACTCTGCTGTTACTTTTTCTTTTATGCGAAATTGGCAACACTTGGCGAGTGTGTGTGTGTGTGTTTTTTTGTCAGCTCAAACAGTGAAGGTACAAACGTGGTTCGGGTTTTCGTGACACGTTTTCGAAATAACCGCGAAGATTCAATATCGATTGAAAAGTTGTTTTGTAAAATAATTCGAGGGATTCCTTAGTCATTAATTACAAATAATAAGCTTCCACCTTTCGAAGCGTAATTGACCCTTTAAAGGCAAGCGACTGGAATAAATATTTTAATATGTTAAACCAGATCAATGGAGCTGGCTTCGGTCAGAATTTCACACCACCAGGAATGTTAAAAAAATTTTGATTATCAAAAGTTGAAAAATAAAAAAATGCAATTTCTATTAGTTAGAAATAGATAAACTTTCGTTAAATATACCGTTATAAAAATAGGCGTGCTAAAATTAACAAACCCACAAATATCTCAATCAAAAATATTTGATAAATTAAACCGAATAAAATCGCGTTTTTTCCAGCTATAAACGCGAATTTGATTTAAATATCAAAAAAATTATCGCAATAAATAAAAAAAGATGAAATGTAACTTTGGAAATCCGCCAACAGTGTTGCCATACGCGCGTAAACAAACAGAGTTGCCACCTTTACGGACACCTTTCCCTAAATTCATTCATTGTCAACAGCAGCAGCACCAGCGGCTGCGTCGCTGCGATGCAAAACAAAACACAGCCAACAAAAAATCACTGGGCCCCGGTCCCCTTCACCCGGAATCGGTTTGCACCCCCACAAAAATATTTATGCTCCGCACGCGACTGCCTGACTTTTTTTTTATATTTCATCCTTTTTTTTTGTAATTTCTCATTCGAAAATTTAGTTCTCTCCTATTTTTGGTTTTGTTTTTGCTTTTTTTTTTTTTCATATACGATGTATTTTTTTGTTGTTGGCGTTTTTCAACCCGCTTCATTTGAATGCGAAAGCGGCGCGGCGCGCTCTAAATGTAGTTGTTGCCTGCAATCGAACAGTGTTGCTCGGTTTTTCGAATTTTTTGCTTTTTGCTTTTTTTGTTGTTGTTATTTTTTTACTTTTCATTTTTTCGCCCACCATTTTTTTCGCTCTTTTTTTATTTCACATTATTTATCCACGTTGCCTCGGTCGTTTTTTATTGCGAATAAAAGGTTGAACAGAAGGTTAGGCGGGAGGAGGCGTGTCACAAAAAAAAAAAAAACTACGTGCAAAATAACGGTACTAGAATGAGCAGCATGCGATTATGTTGGTATTTGTTAGTGCGCGCCTAGTGCAATTGCCGCCGTCGCCGCTGCTGCTGCTGATGCCTATGCTGCATGTTGTTTGGTCGACACTGCACTATGTAGTCTGATGGACAACGTATGCGACAAAATAATGTCCGGCATCTTAAAATGCGTAGTCAAATATTTTAATCATTGAGAACGTTCATCAATCACATCATGGGCATAGAAATGGGCGTGGTAGGGATTTAATCAATTGTAAGGTTTAAAAAGAAACCTTGACTTTAAGTACAAATAAACGTAAATATTTTAATAATAATTTAGACTTTTTCCAGGATGTCAAAAGTGAATAAATCACTTTTTAATATGATTACATCATATACTAAAACTCTTACTCACATTTAATCACCAGCGAACAACGTCGATCGGGTGATTCGACTTATCGAACTTAAATGTTTGTGCAAAACTTAAAATGTTTGTGCAAAAAAATTCAGTATTAAAATCTGACAGCACATCTAAAAACTTTTTGTGTTTTATTCTTGATCAAATTAATCGCCGAACAAACAATCATCTGACATGAAGACGACCGATGATTGAAATCACAGAGCCAACCAGATGACCATAGTTTGATTCATTTAAAATCACCAGCGGATGTGTGTAAATATTTCAGCAAGTTTTATTGTTTGAACGCAAAGACGGATTTTTAGGGTATTGATTACTTATGAACGTTTTGCAATCATCCGTTGCCGTTCCCCGCTACTTACCATAAAATGGACCAGGCTTGTATGGGAAAAGTAAGTTAGGATAGTCACCATGCATAATTTTATAAAATTTGGAGATCTTTTCATGGGCGAGTAATCTCTTCGAAAATCTGAAATATACACACGTATGTGGGAAACTCCAATTGATAGTAGAGTGGTAGTAATTCTAATGACATTTTATCAAAATTTAAATTGATTGTCTTTCTATAGACATATTTTTATTTAAGCTTCATAAATCCGAATATGTTTTCTACAACTTAATTTTTTTTTGGAATAAACAGAATTGGTTTCAAACAAAATCACATCAGTTTTGGTGAATATTTCAAAAACTATAGAATTTATATAGAAAAACGAAGAACAGATTTGGATTCGGTTCAAATCCAAACCCAGAATTGATAGCATATATAATCATAACATATACAATCACAGTTTTTGACTTAATAATAAGGTGGATATCTTGAAAACTAAAGATGTTATAGAAAAACAATAAACGGATTCAGATTTAGTTTAATTTCATAAAGAAAGTTTATGAGTTTGTAACCACCGAATAAAAGAAAGTTTGATTCCACCGAGGACAAACTTTTTTGTTTTCGCTGTTTGAATAAGTGCAGCGTTTAGGCAAATACAATACATAGTGCATAACTTTTGTTGTTGTTGCTGGCGCTAACTGAGAGCACGCAACACGCACACGTACACACACACACATCCACACGAACACAAGTGCACCCATCGACACACGCAATGAATTTGAAGTTGCGCTGCATGTGTGTGCGTTCGTTCGTTAAAAAAAAAAATTGAGCAACATTTTTTAGAGGTGGTACTAACAGCAGCAACAACAACAACAACTCTGCCTTTCACAAACGTGTTTTTCGCATTTGAATCGTTTTTTTCGATTGCCGCTGTCCTGCTACACACACACACACATGCTTATACGCACAAATACACTCATGCATTTGTACTTACACAGTGTTGCCGTTGAAAAAAAAAATTAATGAACGCTTTTTTTTGTGAGTATGTGTACCAAAGACAAAAGAAACGAAAAAAACAGAAAAACTGTGACAAAACATATAAGCAGAGTTGCCACGTGGCTGTGCTTTAACTGCTGGTCATGAGAATTGAGGTTCGATATTACAATGAGTTTAATATTTATTTTCGAAATTATTTTTCAATAGTGCAGAGTAGCCGTTTTTTATGTTTTGGTATTAATTTACTAATTTCAAGTTTAGTTTTTGGACGCCGAAATGTGTCATAACAACAACACAAGAACAACAAAATTTTAATATGAAATTTAAAAAGTTTTAAATCGATGACATGGCAACTCTTTTTCATAAACGAACTAAACCAAAAAATCTAAAAGAGGGCCTGCAACAACAACTCCACCGCCATCTCCAACGCAACAACAACAACAAAACGAGCAGGCATCAGATGAGTAAATCAAAAAAATACGCAAAGCATTTTTTCCCAGCGCGCAATGTTTGTGAACGGGTCAAAATGTAAAACAAAAAATACTACAAATACAAAAAATACCAGAAAAAATCCTTTGAAAATATGTGGCAGGGGGCGCTGGAAAAAATCACAAAAATGTAGCGCAAAAAAAATGAACGTGAGAGGCGAGAACAGGAACAAGTTAACGGAACGAAACAGAGCTAAACAAAAAAAATAGGGTAAAAACGATAAAAAGAAACCCACAGACGACAGACACGAAAGGAAGAAGCAGCAAGAACGGTCGACTGCGACGGCGGCGGAGACGATAGAAAAGCACGAATAGCAACAACAACAGCAGCAGCAATAAGAGAAATTATAAAAAAAAGGATTGCCAACGCTGAGGCGCATCAGGCTCAGGACAGGCGTGCGTCCAGTCCAGTTCAGTTTGCAGACTGATAGAGAGCTCAGCTCGGTTTTTTATTTCACATCAGCCACAGTCGCGGCAACAGCGCACAGTGCACCCAGTACCAATGAAAATCTGCTTTATAATATTTTATTAACAATATTATTGAAATCAAGATAGTAAAATTTAAATGAAAAAATATCGAAGGGGAAAACTTAAGATAAATTTATTATTAAAGGTAAATAATTGTGGGTAGGTAAGCGGGTAAAACATTTAAGCGGTCAAGCTCTTAAGAGGGGAAATTTCTATGTAAAATATGAAAAAAGAAAAAAGGCCCAACAATTGGAATTTGGCACTTAAGAGGGGAGGTACCTAAGCGGGGAATACTGTAGTCAACATGTTCAGTAACCAGTAACCATATTATAATGGAATTCTCTTAAGCTTTTGTGAAAATTAAAGCTATTGCTTAATATTTCTAGCTAGTGAAACATCGTACTAAACTATTGTGATCAAAAATTGAAGCTTAATATACAACAATACTTTTTTTTTTTATCAATTTCTTCAATGAAATGATACACTGTGCGCCGACGAAAAAAAAATCTGTGGCTAAAAAGGATGCCGTTAAAAAAAAATTGTGACTTGCGGTAGGTACGGGAAGAGAAAGTGGACGACGCGAACGGATGCGAAGGTTTGAAGGTTGAGGCGCTAAATGTGGACACGACGACACGACATAGAATCGGCGAGCGGGAGCGACAATCAACGCAAAGAAGCAGAGCAAAAAAAAAAACGAAGAAGAAACACGCGGCGAAAATTTTGAAAGCACGCGCGCGTCTGGCGTTGATGAGCGGCGCGCAGCGAAGAATGCGATGCGATACAAAAAATAGAAAGAAAAAAAACGAAAACGGATGCAATGCTGAACAAATTAAAATAATAAAAGCGAAATAAAAGGAAAAAATTTGAAAAAATGGGGAAAAAAATTCGAAAAAAACTGGAGCAAGTTTGCGCGCAGCATCGCACACAAAAAAGAATCCAACTAGACGCGACGCGATGCGACGCGCGCGATTTGGCTTTAACGCGACGTCGTCAACGACGATGGCGGCCTACAAAGCGTAAAGTGTAGAAAATTGCTGGAGCTGCCGCCCCCCACTCGCAGCCCGCCCGGTCGAGGTACAGCAGCGCGCACAAAAAAGAAATTCAAAAACTGAATTTTTTTCGGCGTTGCAACGCAAACGGACACAAAAAAAAATGAAAAATATAAGCACCCCTCGACCCGCGCGCACTATGCCTTGTGGGTGGTGGTGGCACAGTCAACGCAGCATCAAAGCAACGCGCGTACGGAGCAAAAATGAAAAAATTCAACAAAAAAATTCTCCGACCGAAAAATACACGAGAGCGCAAATAAAAAATTCTAAAAAACGGAAAAAATGTAAGAAGGCAACACACACACATACACACACACACACACACATAAAAAAGGGGGACGAAAAAAAGAATATGGCAGCAGGAAAAAAATGCGAAAAAATTTTTGTTGAACTTTTAGAGGGTGGCACGGAGCCGCCGCCGGGTGGGTGGTTGGCCGACGGTTTGTTGGATGGGTCAATGTTGGCTGTTTGAAAAGGGGTTGGACAGCGGGCGGTGGTGCGGGGGGGAGGGCTGCGTTGAAGGGAGTTTTGTCGCTTGTGGAAAGGTGTTGTTGCCAGTTGTTGGTGGAGTAGCGGCAGGCAGCAGCGATGGCAGCAACGGCGGCAGCGTAGTTTTGTGGGTTTTGGGTTATTGCGATGCGAGCGATGATGATGATGCCCATGATGATGAGGATGTTGCTACTGCTACTGCTGTTGTTGTTATTGTTGTTGTTGTTGCTTTTGTTGCTTTTGCTGTTGGTCATGATGATGATGATGTTGACGATGATGTTAGCCACCTCTTCCTATGCAACCCAGACGCCTCTTTGCTAAGTTTTGGTGTGATGTTTTTTTTGGTTTTTGCTTTTTTTTGTTGTTGTTTTTTTTTTTGCTCCTGCCGCTCCGCTGCTATTGCTGATGATGTCGTTGTCTGCTGTTGCTGTTGCTATTGCTATTGCTGGTGTTGTTTTTGTTTTTGCTGACGCTGGCGCAGCTGCTGCTGCGTTGCGTTTACGTTTTGGTGAGCCCCCCGAAAAATATATTGTTTCAGATTTTTTCATCATCGCTTTAGTTGAGTTTTTACATTGGTGACGGATCGTGCTGTGTGACTGTGCCGTGCCGTTACCGTACCGTTGCCGTTGCCGTGTCGTGCCGCGTTGTTGCTGCTACCCGTCGCCGTCGTCGTCGTCGCAGCCACTAGAGCTACTTATACGCTTTTTGAAAAATATCTCGGGTCGCTCGTTCGTTCGCTCGCTCGCGCGTTTTTTTTAAGAAACGCGCAAGCAGCAGCAACACGTTTCGCGCTTTTTCGCTATAAAATTCTTGACGACATTTGAAAAATACAAAAAACAACAACAAAATAAAATAATATACAAAAAAGAAAAAAACAGCAGAGAAGAGTGCGCGCGGTAACCCTGTTTTTATAATATTTCTCTACAGTTTGTTATTGTTGCTGTTGTTGTTGTTGTTATTATTTGCTGCTTAAGTTCCGGACATGTGTTTCGCCATATCGTTGTGTGTGTGTGTGGTTCTTCTTCTTTGTATGTGTGTTAGAAGACATCTTAAAGATACAACGGTTTCGCGTGTGTGCGTGTGCATCTTCATATGTTATTTGTTTGTATGTCTGTGAGTGTGTGTGTGTGTGCGGCATCTTACGTTTACTGCGACGTGTAAACAAACGTTTTTTTTTTGTTGTTGTTGTTGTTTTGTATTTGCTCTGGAAAGCGTTGAGAAATTTTTCTTAAACAGCTGATCACATTTAAAGGATTAGGAATGGATTCGTTTGAGTCTGCTGCAATTTGAACTAAATCAAATGCAACACTGCCGCATTAAAGAAAATGTTTCATGATTTTTAAATTAAATTATCAACAGTTTTCTTTAACTTAAGAATTGGAAAATGCAAAAATTTAATTAAATACTGAAGTATTTATTAAGTGCTAACAAGAAAAAAATACAACAATCTAAAAGCCAAGAAGGAATATTATCTTATAGATACATATTTGAAGTGAAAGCTCAAACGATTTGTTTATCAATACAAAAATATCGTTAAAAGTTAAAGTTTTATTGAAACTGTTTAAATACCGGAAATCATCCTAAAACTATGCTAAGCCTTTTACATTAAAATGACCAAACAAGATAAAATAATAAATTAATACGAGTATATAAGACGGCTGCTTATGTCACACTATTGCAGAAATAAATAGATGACCTTGTTTTTTCGTCGCTTACCTAAGAAAATGTTCTCAACTATTTGACTAAACGATTGATTAAATAATTTTTCAATTTAAGTTAAAAATTAATTAGTTTCGGAATCACTTTCGATTAAACGTCTATTTCACCTCAATGTCCGCACTTAAGGCAATTGTCATCCTCATAATATGTTTTCAACTTATTGAATAAATAATTTATTTTCAACTACAGTCGTGTCTGGATACAGTGAACTAATTATTACAAGGTCGGTTCACAGTAGTGAGGTTGTTCACTATATCAAGGTTAACATTTTTGCACAGAATCTCGTTTTATTTGCTTAAAATACACTTTGTGTATAGAAATTTAAGAGATGATGAAAATAAATTAATAGGAAAATATAAATGTAATGTTTCCTTTTGTTTATATATATTTTTGCAAAGAAGAAATGCTAACTCCTTTTCCAGTTTTTTCAACAATTTCCAACTTTTCCTTCAACTGATTTTGTAACAATCAACAGGAAAAATACAAATTAGGGGAATACCCTCCTTCATTTTTGATTCCTTCTTGGGTTTTTTGTTGCTTTTTGCTTAAAATTGCTTCAAAATTTTGTTCACTATTTAGAGTACTCCATTTAAAAATATGGGCGTTCACTATTTCGAGTAGTTCGATATATCGAGGTGTTAACTATACACACACACGACTGTAGTTAATTTTGGATTTAATTAGTTTAATTTCAATTAATCGGAATTTCTTTATCAATCAATTAATAATCGGAATAATTCTGATTTATTTGTTTATAAAGTTTTCTTTTATAATGTAATTCGCACACTGTACCTAAAAGAGGATGAACCATCAATGCATATCTTCTGCGAATGTCCGGCTTTGGCCGTCTTAACTATTTTCAACAGACTTTTCTAGATTAAATTATCAAAGGCTAAACGAGGTCTATTATATCCTTTACAAGAAAGATCAACATATTCCAGTGTCGTGATTGTACTTTGAGTGATTAGTTGGTCGCAGTGCTCGTAATCACTTAATGTTAGCTCTAAAGGTGTCTTTACGCATTCCTAATATAATTCGATCTGTTTTCGCTTAGTCCACTTGTTGGATAAGCAAAAGTGTTTATAACCCAACGTCACGCCCTCCTTGATAGGTGGAATGTACTATAATTATAATTCGGAGTAACTTTTTCGTAAAGCACATCTCAGTGGAACAGTTTGGCTATACGCCTGACAATATAAACTTCAACTATTTTAAATTATTTAACAATAAACTAATTTTTTATTAATTGCAAATAAAATCGCTTTTAAACAAAATTTTAAATCAATTGTTTAGATCAAACGAAGTGTGCAGAAATTGTCAATTGACTTAGTTATTGAGATACAAACAGTTGTAGTTGAAGAAACTAAATGAAGACAATGTTCGTTAGATGTCTATACTATATAGATTATTGCGACTTTTATTAATCTAGTCTCATTTATTATTATTATTATTATTATTATTATTATTATTTTTATTTTTATTATTATTATTATTATTATTATTATTATTATTATTATTATTATTATTATTATGATCAGTATTGTCATTGTTACAACGCGATCTGTTGTGCAAGCCCGTGGATCAGCCATCCATATTTAAGTTTTCAAATAGTTTTCATACTGTATGGAGCTTTCCGTTTCAGATTTATTCTGGAGCTATAGTATCAGCTTTAATCTCTCACTTATTGTTGACAGTGATTTTCATCATTTATATTTCACTGTCCTTTGTTTATAAATATTATTGTGACCAACTATCCGATCAAACAGAAATTCATATCTCTGCTAATATTAGCTTTAAGTTAACTTCTTACGACCATCATAAATCTACGAATCGGTGTGAATTAAAAAAATGTAAATCCTATAGAGGACATTTTTTTATAAGCAAGTGAGAGTTAAAATTAATGCCAAATTGTGCGAGGAAAAAAATGTATTACAACTATCACTGATAATAATAAACATAATATATGTAAATATTTACTTTCTCTTTGCTGATTACCTATTTTCAAATATATTACAATGTTGATTTTGACATGCTTGTCCATTTTAATGAGAATTTAAATGGGCTGAAATTGTCTTATAATTTTTAAAACAACAACAAAAATACTGACCAATTTAGCAGACCGGACAGCGCTGTTTCTGAATTCGCTACTCTTCTTCATCAGCGGTCTTTTGCTTGGTGAAGCTTTCATATCTTCCGTCTAAGCTTCTTTGGTTTAGAAACAAGCGAGAGTTCAAAGGACTCTCAATTTCCAAAACACAAGAATCACTAAAGACCGGCGAATAAAAAAGCAACAAGAACTGAACAATTTTCTTGTTGTCGTTAACTTCAGTTATGTTTTTTATAATAAAAATTTGATAAACATGTCACAAACATTCACAATTATGCCTGAAGTCTGACGGCAACAAAAATAGTTTTCCTTTCCAAATTATTTTCACAAAAGTGTCACTAAATATCGCGGCAATTCACATATTTTTAGTGATCAATTATTTATAATTTAAAAAAAATATGCAACTAATTTTTAAGTACTTATTTTAAATAAATCTTTCGCTTTTAACTTTATAAAAACAATTTTTTTTCGATTTGACTAAAAGTGATTCCTGAAATATGTACAATAAAAATTAAAGAAGAAATTGGATGGGGGTCGTTTGACCTATGTACCTATCTATATTTAGAGAAATATTATATTTGTTTATAATTATTACCCAATAATTATTATCAAACATTTCAAATAAATTTTGTTAATTTAAAAGTTACTTTCACATAATTATCGATCAAGCGCTTCGATGGAATTTGAATACGATCATTTCACTTTTATTCCAATCCAATCTACTGTAGTGGATCGATTGAAATAGCTCTTCTCTATTTAAATACACTCTTTTTTGAGATAACAGCTTCCTGGACCTTTTGTTGAATGATGACCAAAATATTTTGATTTATTTCAGCGGTCCAGAATAACAACTAAAATACGAAATCAAGAAATCACAACAAGAATTAAAATCACTTCTCCATTTTTATTTATGACTTGCTTATAGTACCTGTCGTTGCCCAGGTCTTGTCTTGAATATAAATACATGTAAGATAATTAGTTAGCGGAACTTCCGGATACTCGATGGGCGTAAAATTATTCCAACAACGACCATTTTCGGTATAATTGTCGACAGTTCCTATAAAAACTCAAATACAAAATTTCATTAGCGAAATAATCGAATGCTTTGACTTTGTACTACAAATTGTGGGCGTAATAGGTGGGCGTAGGCACAGCAACTCTCCACAATCAAATGAATGGTTTAGATGCGCATAGGGTACAAAGAGAAAAGAAATTAATGTATCTAATTTTTAAAAATCTGTTATTAAAAAGCAAATCTGATCTTCATCGTTTTTGTTTTCCATTAAAGTTCGTTGAATCAGATTTGGGTTTCTTAATTAAATTTAACTGCTTTACCAGTAACTAGAATAGACGGAGGTCTTCCATTATGTAAACCACTTTTTGGTAAATTTGATTACTCTTTGGTTGACCACAACATATGTGAGATCTTTAAATTTAGTTGTTGTTGTTAATCGCTTCCATCGCCATCACAGGGAAATCTAATGACACATTTTGGTTATTTCGGTCAATCAAGGCTTGACCTGAGCCGAAATTTGACTTCCGAACTATTTTTTTTGTAGTCATGGGCAGGAGTAAAGGAGCTAGCATTGACAATTCAACATTAACCCAGTGCGCCATTCCTTTTATTTGTGTGAAATACTTTCAAGGTTTCGAGGAGGAATATAATAAAATTATTTTGAAAAATTGTAATTTAGATAAGTTTTTAACAAAACCATGAATAATTGTTAATATTTTGCATTGTTGTTGTTTCTATTTTTCTATTTTTTTTAAATTTTTCTATATTTCTATTGTTCTTTGTACCGTGTGCGCGTCTAAACAGTTTATTTTGGGGTAGTTGCTTTGCTCCCGTCCAGGAAGGTTTTGGGCTAAACAAAATCTGCCACGTCCACTATTTATGAAATTAAATGAAAATATTCGATAATTTTTGCTAATATTGCTCCTAAAAATCTGAAATATGTTATTTGAGTTTGTATGGCAATTGTCGATAGCTTCACTAAAAATGGGCGTGGTTGGATCCGCCATAACTCAGAGACACTACAACAGGAAATAACGGAAAGTTTCACTTACTATAAATATAGAAGTTAACTGATTACGATAACTTTTCATTTTTGTTTTGAATTTTTCCAATCGATTATTTTTTTGTTTCCCGAAGGATCTTGGCTCAGCAATGATTGACGCGCTTTGCTCACGGAAGCCGTTATTTCGCTGAGCATTTTCTAAACAAATTCCTGTACGATCAGATTCAGATTTATAGATGTTATACTGTACGGTTTAATGTTACTCTTTCAAATGATATCAACATTGCAGTTCCTATATCCAGATGGACTTGATAATAAAGTTTCCAATTTTTATTTTGTTTTCGTTATCACAAACTCCAAAATTCGTCCACTAAACTTTCGCGTTGGGCTTCGGATTCTT
This sequence comes from Suillia variegata, assembly GCA_949127995.1. NCBI lineage: Eukaryota > Metazoa > Arthropoda > Insecta > Diptera > Heleomyzidae > Suillia > Suillia variegata. Next base: position 18,199,225 of record OX421843.1, read on the forward strand.
CGTTATTTGTATTTATACATTTAACATATTTTACACTTTTTCATCTTATATAGGGAAATCTTATTTTGATTTTTATTAAAATTAAAAACTACTGCACTCAAATATTTAACAACAGTTATAATACTTGAAGAAGGAAGTATATATGATTATATATACGAAGAACGGACTTTTAAAAATATAAAAATGTCTATGAATTGAAATGCATCCGATTAGTTTTTATATAAATTTAATTTTTTCTAAGGTTTGGTATGTTACATTATTATTAATAAAATGTGGTAGAAGGACTGCGACCTGATAGATCTTTTGTGCAGTCTCATTTCTAGACTATTTATAAATATTGTAATTTTGTTTTTCCCATACACGTATCAAGTTAATTGTGAAGCTACTGTTTACTCCATAGAAAGTTTCTGGACATATGAAAGAAGTTTCTGCACCCTTCGAATCCGCTATTTCATTGCCCTCACGCCTCTCATGTTTCATCACCCCTATCAGAGTAACAGAATTCCACGCTGCTCGGCCTTTAATAAGGTTAAAACAATCCCAGACCAGCTTTGAGTGGAATGAGAATTTTATAAGTGGCATAAGAGCTGCATGGCTGTCCAAGAGACAGATATGTTAGATAGTCTCCTTCCAGCTTCTAAGATGAGCAAAATCGGACAATAACTACTTACACCTCAATACAAATTAACGCCCATTTTTCTTAAAAGAAAATGTTTATAAAAATAGTTATCGATAGTCAGTATAAATAGGCAAGATTGCATAGAAAATCCAACCTCTAATAGAAGGATTTAATAAATATGTGCTACAAAAAGCACATTATTGTAGGTTATAATAAAAACTAAATCCGATATCTTAAAAATGGTCTAGAGTATTTAAGCTTTGACAAAACTTATTTGGAAATTATTTAAATATATTATTATATTTTTCACAAGTCGTCGACATTTTTAACAAAACATTTGAAACAGAAAAGTGGAAGTGGACAAAAATTAAATTTTCCAATTTCTCTTGATTTAGAATAATTAGACCACAAAAATACTTTAAAAAATTCGGATCAAGCAAAGCCGTTGCAATAGTTTATTAGATGGACAAAACCAAGCAGTCATTAAAATTAAAAAAAATGTACTTTAAATTAAAGTCTGACTTAAAATCTGAGTGTCCTACGCAAATCTTCGATCTGAGCTTAATAACAACCCTCAAATTATCGTGGCCACTTGGACACTTGTGCGCCTCGTGTAACTTGATAGTCTGTGAAGAGGCCGATCGAAAAATACCGTTGGACAAGCGTTCTTTTTTGTTTTGCTTCTCATTTCTTTGGTCTGGCTTTAATGCCAAGAACAGATGTGGTCTCTGGCGACGAGACTGTTGCGTGTATCTTAAGGATACAATCGAGCTGCTCAATCTGATGGCTGCGAGCTGATGACAGAGATCAGTAAATCAAAGACAAGCGCGCGGTACACAACGCTCTCGAAAGACCAGCGGATTAATTGCAATTGCAGAAGAAGAAAAAATGAATAACAATTAAAAATGGCAAAAATTTGCAAATATTAAAAATTAAAAAATTTACAAATACAAAATTAATAAATAAAAATATGAACAAATTCAAATAAACGCAAAAAAAAAACTTCAAATTAAAAAGTATTTGCGAAATGTGCAAAAAAAAAACGCAGTTTGATTAAAAAGTTTGTTAAAATTTGAAAAAAAAGTGAAAAAAATAAAAAAACTTGTGAAATGTGATGAAAAAATTCATTTTAATTAATGTAAAAAAAAAACAAACAAATACGAATTAAAAAAAGAAAAGGAAAAAAAGTTTAAATAAAAAAAAGGCAACCGCTAAATGTTAATTAGTTAAATTCCCACACTTTAATCAAAACACACACACACACACTCACTCACACACACACACACACACTCGGGCGCACAAAACCTATTTGTATGTATGTGTGCGGTTAATGTGTAATGTACATGTGTGTGTGTGTGTGTCGCAAGTGCATATAACTGTTTGTACATAAATAATTGCATTCTATTGTTATAACTGTACATGCTTTAATTAATTATATTTAAACAAATATTTAGTTGCGACTTTGTTCGCTTTTTTTTTCTTTCTATTTTTATTTTTATTTTATTTGTATTAAACAATTTTTTATGATGTCATTTTTGTTGATTTTTTATTTCACATTTTTTTGACAGAAAAAAGAAATCAAATAAAAATAAAATTTACATAAAAAAAAAAAAATGAGAAAAAATTTAAAAATATTTATGGATTAATTTTAATCTATGCACGCATAGAGTCTCATTAATTATTGTGAATTCAATTGTGAAGCGATAGATAGATACACACACACACGCACACATACACACACACACTCGCAGATACATGGATACATGTGTACTCGCAGATACTCGCTGCTCATACTAGTGAATATTTTGCGATTCAAAGTAAATTTATTTGTCGTAGTGTTCAATTTAATTCGCATTGATCTGCTCAAAAATGAACACTTTTTCTTTAACAAATTCGATGGGTTTGCTTAATTCTATTGCAACAAAAACAACAAAAAAATAATTATTTAAATTAATGAGATACGAAATCGAAATGTTGTGATTAATTGCGGAGGAACTACTCTTACACTGTAGTTAAGTCCATTTTATAGAAAAGACTTTTGAATTTCTTCAAGTTTTGTATTCGCTGACATGTACGAGTATCTATCATACATAATACATGCGTACATACATATATGTGCCTATACATTCAAATCAAGTGTACTAAAAACAATTTTAGATTTGTGGGTGTAAGACTAGAGATTTGATCGAATATTTTCACTTGATTTCACAAATTGTGGGCGTTTAAGTAGGAGTAGAATATTTTTTTTATCCCAAAACCTTTCCGGCCGTAAGTTTAGAATGGTTTAGAGGGAGAAGGAGTTATAGAAAGAAGCCAATTACCAAGCAACAATAATTTGTATATAGATTTTAAAAAGGGTCAAAATTAATGATTCCCGGGTTTAAAAAAAAAAAATATTCTAACCAAAAATTTGACATATCCCGTAAATTAACAAACAAAGTCAACAAAAATGCATTAATAAAACTATTACAAGCCTAAATGCCGGAAATGGTCTGAAAGTAGAATATGAAAATAGAATATGCTGATAGAAAAATCAATAAGATGACTGGAAATTTTAAATATTTGCAAATAGATTCGGCTAAGCCAATTTAGAGACACTAACAAATTTGATTCTTGTAGCACATACGAGTATGTGCTGCTGTGTCTATTAAAGATGGTCGTTGTTCTTATCCGATCACGCCAATTTTTTTGAGAGTAATTTTATGTTAAACTTTTAAATACTGAATTAAACTGTTAAATACTGAATTTTAACTGGTTATCTATACGGAAACTATTTTTTTTTTACTAATATTAAAAGGCGTAGTTTGTTTGCAAAGGGGAGAGTAGTTTTGCTCCGATCTTAGAACTTAACCTCCGCTTGCAAAATAGGATCTCACATACTGCTTTAATCGCTCAGAAGGACGGACAGATATACAAATAGACGGACGGATATCGTTAAATCGCCTGGGAATTCGACGATGATTATTTATGTATATATTGTCAAACCTACCACGCCTCCATATGGGCGTTACAAATAGAATAAAAAACTCTATATACTCTTTGATACGTACTTAAATGCAAAATGTTAGCTTAAAAAAAATACAACAATATTAATTGTAAAATGACATGCCCTCCAACGATTTATACCATAGTTAAAATTAAAATAAGTTTCTTGAATGTGGTCTCATTTGAAGAATATCCGTTGTCTTTAATACTAAAAACAGTCAGTCAAATATATATAGACAACTCAGTCTTTCTACTGCATTCAATTTATTCAGTATATCCAGTGCTTCCAGTTCAACCAGTCTTACCATTGCTATTAATTGCAGGGTTTCCTAATTATTCCAGTTGTTCCTTTCTTGGTTATTTCGTCGTGACTCCCTCGTCAGTAATTCAAACTTATTTTGAGTTTTCAGTTTTCACTTTTACTTAAATCTACATAATTATCTTAAATACTTCTTATGGAACAAACTTATTAGATTTAGTTTCGTACCCAACCCGGCTAGCGGTTGCGTCGCACTCTTTGCAAACCCGCTAACAACCAAAAACTCGACCCAGAAATCGATCGCGGTTTCTATTTTAGTTGACCTTATTATACATAGTCGCTCATAAACACTTTTGTTGGATTGCAATTATGAGGTCCGATAATCACAATTCGATTGTTTACAAAGATCGCAATTTCCGCATAGCGATGCAATTTTTTTAGTTTATCGATAATTACAATCCGCCTCATATGAAGAGCCTCGAAAAGTTATAGCAGGAAAAACGCTCTTGAACGTTTAAAATAAAATAAAAAAACTGATCTTTATTTAAGATTGAACCGGTTGACTTAAGATGCTTCGATCTAAAAAAAAAATCTTAAATCTTATTTGCTGCAATTGATTTTATACTAAAAATCAAGAATTTCAGTTTTAATTTAAGAATTTACGCTTATTTTAAAAATTTTAAGATTAATTTAAGATTTTTAAATTTTAAATCGGAACCTCGCAAATTTAAATTTTAGGCCGAATAAAACAACCTAAAATCAAGCCCGATTTTTTCAATGGACTTGAATTTTCTTATAGTTCTAATCAGGTGTAGTAACAATCGTGACTATTTGAGGGTCAATCAATAAGTACCCGTGTTAGGAATGAGGATGTTAGTTTTATAAAAATTCTGTCCACTAACTTTTCTCAATTGCTGTCTTTCTAATTACTTAGTTGTTTTTTTTTTTAACATACAGACAACACTGAGACATTTGACGACCTTTTCGAGACATTTGACGACCTTTTCGATACTTTGCGAAGATTCGAGGTTTCCGAGGCATTTTCGAGTTTAAGGGAATACCCCTGATATAATTTTAACTTCCTGTCTTCCACGCAAACAACTTGGATTCGCTTCTTTCATAACGTATTTTTGAAAAATTTGTATGTCGATATATAATAAGAAATTTCTATATTAATATAAGATTGAAAATTCTTATTTGCTACTACTGAATTCAAGAATTTCAGTTCAATTAAAAAGATTTTTAAATTTTAAATCGAAACCGTCCAAACTTAACCTATAATTCAGTCTGTAATTTACTATACTGGCGCTTGACAGATGGCAGCACATGACATGGGTACTTGTGAATTAACCTTCGTAGTATCAATTCATACTTTTATGACAATTGATTCTTTTTCGCATTCGAATAAAAATTCAGAAACTTGTCATTAAAATTGTGACTTTCGAATAATGAGATGACAATTGTTATTAGACAGCGTTGTATAGTTTAGAATTAAATTATCTCAATTTATAATAAGAAATAAATTATTTAATTGGCTAAAGTACTTAGTACCCAAATCTATGATAAGCAAACGATCCAATTTTACAACTTTAAACTAGAAAATTTCAAAATTTTCAGCCAATTTCATTTCGCAACAAGCTGAACCGAAATCGTTTAACCTAAATTCTGGCTAAACTTCATTTGAAATTCTAATTTCTATTTTTCTATTTTGCATACGGAAACCCAAGGTCACTGACGACATACTATATCATAAAAACAAATACAAATATCAAATGCCATAAAATATCCAGCAATATTCCAATGGAACAGACAAACTACAACGAAAACAAATACAACAACAGCAACAACAAAACTAGAAGAAGAAAAAATCCGATAGAAAATGGTGTTGAAAAATTCACCAAATGCATAAATTTTTTATATAATATTCCCAGCGAACTTTCACCTGTCTGTCTGTCTGTCTGTCTGTCTGTCTGTCTGTGTGTCTGTCTGTTTGTCTGCACGACCGTCTAACAAGTCCCTAATACAAGCGCACACATTTACACACTCACACAGAGCCAGCGCCAAACACAAATAAGCACACAAGGACTACACAAATACTAAAAAATGGCGAATAGAAAAAAATTCTAATCGAACAGCTGCGCGCGCGCTCCGTTACGCGTTCATTTTCATTTATTTTTTTGGTAAATTGAATGAATTTTCACTCGAGTTTTTTATGAAGCAAAAAGGAAATAAAAAACAAGGTAGCAAAAAACAAGAGGAGATCTAAACCAAAAATGATAACAAAAAAAGGAAACGATAGAATTCGCTAGACAAAATAATTCGCGAGCGGTAAAAAATCTAAAAAATAAAATTAAAAAAAAAAACGATTTGGGGAAAACCCAAAAATGAAATTAAAAAAATTTGTAACTTCCGGTTTAGAAAAATGAAAAGAAAAATCGCCACTGTCAAATAAAGAAAAAATCAAAAACGCGTTTGAACGCGCGCATTGGTTGCCATTGCGCAAAAAAAATGAAAACAAACAAACGAAAGGATTAAAGCTAAATTTTTTATTGATTTGAAATTGTGGCGCAATGTCAAAATATGTTTTCTTTTTTTTATTTTTTTTTTGTTTTTCTTCCATTCTTACAAACACACACACACACACACACACACACACACACACACACACACACACACACACTCACACACACGCTAGAGACCGCCGCTAGAAAAAACTCGTCGAATGCATGCGAGGAAAAAAATTAAACAAAAGCCGAAAGTAAAAAAGAAGAAACGGAAAAGGATTTTTTTAGTAAGCGGAACAAATGTATGAATGGCTTAAGGTGGACGCCCGCCGTCAGTTGTTTTTTTTTTGTTTGTTTGTTTTGCTTTCTACTTGTCCTTGTCACGTAATACGTTCATTTTTTTTCCTCATCGCTTTTTCCTTTTTTCGCTTTTCCACTATCACTTTCTCCTTTTTGGATTTGTGTTTTTTGTTTGTTTAATTTTATTATTTTCGTTTTGATTACAACAACGCGCCACCGTTGAGTGTTGTTGTGCGCATCACTTCCGTCGCGCCGCCTTTGCGATTTTTCTTATGGCCGCCATTGCCGTCGCCATTTTCTCAAGTGTCCGCAAATGTTCGTCGAGACATTGAAGCGAAGGATTTATCTGCGAAAAAATTGCATTTTTGCATAAATCGCATTTTAACAGGAAAATGCATATCAATGTTAGTTCCTTGAAATTACAAAAACAAAAAACCGATGACCTCTTTTTAAGAGTTAAACGGTATAAATACGTTTTCCTTAGAGCGGAAATTAAGATTCGTTCTGCCGGAAATCCAATTAAGCAAAACTAAAATATTCGCATATAGAATACATCAGATATGTGTACTTACCCTGCGATCTGCATCTCGTCTCTACTTGGACCTGTCGTCTTAGTGTCCAAAGTATAAATCCTTTAGTTAAAAACGCATTTAAAAATGTAAAAAAAGTATATTTAAAACAAAAATTAAGTAAACCAATGTTGCCAACGTAAATATCAAACTGACACTGAGGTGTTTCAAAACTTCTAACCTTTTCCTTAACCTGCCCTTTAAGATTTGGATTATGTTTAAACAATTTCGTAGTTCATAATTAAACGAGGTGCGACCAGGGCCTCACAAAGGGGGCGGAATGATAAGAAGCGGAACTTTGCCCCGGGTCTCAGCTGAATGTGTTTTTAATTTAAATTTGAGGTCCTTTGTCAAGTTGAAGTCCATTAATGTGGTTTGATTATTGAAAAGTGGTGGACCTAATCAAGGTTCAATTGATTTTGAGTATCAATAGTTCGGGGGCTATGACGATAAGATCAAAAAAATTGAACCTGCTTCAAAACTTTTTATACAAAAATAATAATTAATTTTGGTGTCGCTCACAAAATATAAGAAACTAGCTTAAAGTACCCGGTGATGCTTAGGTTCTATTTTATTAGAATCATGATTATTAATTAAAATAAATTAACTCGCCTTGCCCATTTTATCTGGAATTATATTGGTATAAATATGTGGTTACATATTAATGCAGAACTTCCCTTTACTCCCCATTGTGATTGTTAGGCGGTAGACGTTAAGTTCAAACAACCACGACCACTTTTGATGGAGTTATCGATAGTGGTTATGTCAACTCAAATTTATTAGTATTTATTTGCGAAATAATTTAATAACTTAATTTCACTAGTTGTGGGCGTAGTATGTGGGCATGGCAAATTTCATACAGCCTATCATTCCTTGCACACCCATCCTAATATATGATCCAAGTTTCAAGAAAATCGGTTCAGACGTTAAGCCTGAAAACGAAAATAAAGAAAGAATGAAAGAAAGAAAGAGAGAAAGAAAGAAAGAAAGAAAGAAAGAAAGAAAGAAAGAAAAAAAGAAAGAAAGAAAGAAAGAAAGAAAGAAAGAAAGAAAGAAAGAAAGAAAGAAAGAAAGAAAGAAAGAAAGAAAGAAAGAAAGAAAGAAAGAAAGAAAGAAAGAAAGAAAGAAAGAAAGAAAGAAAGAAAGAAAGAAAGAAAGAAAGAAAGAAAGAAAGAAAGAAAGAAAGAAAGAAAGAAAGAAAGAAATAAATAAATAAATAAAGAAAGACCAAAAAAAGGAAAGAACTAAAGAAAGACAAACAAAAAACTCACTTTATCATTTTAGTAAAGATTATCCAAACCAATTGTCAAATTTTTAGACTCTAAGCGCCGATTATATTTACGCTCTGGGACCTTACAAGTATAAACATATATCTACATATTCGAGTTAATAATTTTGTCAACAAAAAAAGTCAGGTGTCCTTCTAAAAATCTTTGGTATAAAAGTTGTAACTCTGTTATATTTATTTTTCCAACTGGAATTTATTTTTCCAACTAGAGGTTCAGAACTCTACAGAGGAGAGTCCAAGGATTTTGATAGCTCTATAATTATTTAGAAAGAAAATCTTTAAGAAATACCAACCATCAGTTATACAGCAAAGAAAATACTGAAATCAATATTATCCCTATGATATTAAATAAAACACTTACATACAAACATATGTGCATATCTATTCAACAATTTGAAAGAATAAAATAAAACATAATCTCTAAATCGTTTTAAGCCTATGTATATACGCATCGGTTAATATTTGCATAAAAATTTGTTGGTTACGATGTTTTCAAACTTAAGAATCTTTGCTGTGTAGATTTCCGTTGAGGTCCAAATAGGTTTGAATTTTTAAGAGGGGTTTATAATCACCATATATTTGAAAAAAATGGCTATAACTTAACTATTTTATATAATCTGACCAACTGTGCATTAAGTTTTTTAAGGTACAATGAAAAATTGAGAAAATCCAACACGAAATGAATATCCTCAATATTTTATCATTATTTTGTAGATACGAGTACATTGTCGGAATCTTGACTTTAAAAAAAGGAACCACATTTTCAGGAAATAGGTGAAGCACAACTATGTTAATTGTTTAAACATAGTTAATATTGATTTAATTTTACATAACAACATTCATGTAGAAATTGTTTAATTCTTGAATCAAGGTAGAAAACAAAAAAAAGAGAGAAAATATTGAAGAATTGGGAATAGAAAGATAAGATATGTAGACTGAAAAAGTGAAAATTAGATGGTCAAAGTTGTTTTAATTTGAAGCAATTTGTATATTAATTGGTAGCGAATTCCGTAGTCTAATGGAAATCACGATTCATTTTCTTCTAGAGCTCTTAAAGCTGTCGACATAAAAGCGTACTTATTGACATGCAAGCTTATATATTGTATAAATAGTAGAATAGCAGATGAATGAATGAGTGAATAAATGAACGAATGAACTATTATTATTGATAATGGCTATAGAAGCACTGCGACCTGAAGGATCTACTGTGCAGCCTCGTTGCCTTACAAACACAATTCTAAACTATTTATGGTTCTTGTAATTGTTGTAGGCTTAAGTTTTACTATGTCATTTGGAACTAGAATCCCATTGCCCAAGAAGCTAAATCTGCGTCTTGCTGAACAGTGCGAAGAACATGTTCAGCCTATTCCTGCTCCTCTTGGCAGAGTCGAAACGAATCATTTTACAACCACTAATATTTTTTTCAGATGGTTTATTAAGTTTACAGTGTTCTGTTAAAAGTTGACTATAGAGATTAATGTCTTTTCTGCTAAGGTTGAGAATAGCTTTTACCTTGATATGTACTGCGTCAATGAGACTTTTTAACTGTCGCATGCCTGCCTGGTCTCTCCAATGCTCAAGTAGACTTTGTTTTTCGCATACGCGTATCAAGTTATTTATGAAGCTACTGTTTACCCCACAGAAGATTACCGGACCTATGAACGGATTTTCTTCACTTTTCTTTGCAAGAGAATCCGCTATTTCATTGTCCTCACGCCCCTCATGTCTCGGCACCCATATCAGAGTAACCAAATTCCTCGCTGCTAGGGTGTTGAGAATTTCAAGACAATTCCAGACCAAATTTGATTGGAATGAGAGGTTTTTAAGTGAATTTAGAGCTGCTTGCCTGTCTAAGAGAATGAATTAGTGAATGAATAATTGAGCGAATAAATACTTGAATGAATGAATAAATGAAAAAGTAAACATATGAATTAAGGAATTAATTAATGAATAAACGAAATAATCAATGAACGAGTGAATGAATAAAGGAATGAATAAATAAATATAAGATTTAATTGCCCAGTGAATGAATGAAATGAATGTTTTAAATTGTTGTCGGAATTTATCGCCAATCTTTTTAAAATAACAACATAAATTTGTCAATGTTCGTTATCCGTTTGAATAATTAAAAAACTCCGTAGCAATTCAAAGATATATTCTATAATAATTGGAAAAAATAAAATTTCAAATGAAAATATTAGCAAAAACCGTTAAACACGTCTTGGCATTTGAAACCGTTAATGCCACCAAGTTGATTTTTTTTTATTAATATTTATTAATATCAAACAGAATAATTAAGCGAACCGCGTCAAATATCATAAACGAACATAAATGATCATAAACGATCGACAAGATCGACGCTGACGAACAAAGTGACAACAATAACAACTACAAAAACAACAACAACAACGGTTGGTTGGTTGTCAGCAACACTTGTCAATTCTGTTGCAGTAAATCAAGTTGCAGTAAATGTGCGCAATAAATCGTTAACGTAACAAAAAAAAAACGTTCATAACAAAATTTGAAAAAGTGTGAAAACAAATGTTAATAAAAATTTAATTTATTTCATTAAAATAAAAAGCTTAAAAAAATATGTAAAAAGTTAAATATCAAAAGAAGTGAACAGAAATCCAAGTGAGCAATTCCAACAGGGAAAGCGAAAAATTCGAAAAGTTAAGAGTTAAAAGTTCATACGATGGAGGGACGCCTCATTGAGTACCGGCCGATCGGTGGCGGTCTGGACTATCATCACAATTCGCCGTTGATCGGTGAAATACCGCCAGCGGGCGGTGAATATTCGCACGCAGTCCATCGCTCGATCGATCAGTTGCGCAACAGTCTTAACGAGCGTGTTGCACTCGGACCGCTTAGCGTATTCTCTAATACATCGGATTTGCGTTCGTCCGTACTGGCGTACAGTAATCAGCCGCAACAGCAGCAGCAGCAACAACAACAACAGCAGCAGCAACATCATGCACAGCAGCAACAGCAACAACATCAAAATGTGCCACAATATCAAACGATGCAAACGCCACAGAATGTCGCCAACGGTGGACGCTCGGACGCTCAGCATTTGCAACATCAGCAGAGTCACCAACAGAAGAGTACAACATCAGCAGCAACAACAGCAGCAGCAGCAGCGGCAGTAGCTGCTGCAGCAACATGTCACGACGCGAGCGGTGCCAAAATATCCGATTCCGCCGCTGTTGTCAGTTCGACGGTGCCGACGTCGAGTGGCCGCGGTCGCAAGTCTCGCATCTATCCGAATCCCAATCAGCACATTGTGGTCACCAGCAACAGTGTCGATCATGGTGGTGCACGGTTGCACAATAGCGCCACCAACAACAACAACAATAATAACAACAGTAGCAACAACAACAACATCAACAATAGCAACAACAACCACAACGATAGCAGCGGCGCAACATCGACCACAAATGGCATTTCATCGTCGACCAGTTCGCCGCATCACATGCAACATGGCATCGGACCGGATGTGAAGGACTCAAAGGTAGTTTGTCGTGTGCGCAGGGTTAGAGGTTTTTTTTTTAATTCTAATTTTAATTTATTCGTTAAAGCTGGAAGTGCAGCGATTAAATCTTGTTAGGAATGTCATTTTAATTTCATGTCAACTATCGCCGATTACAATTGATTTCCATTTTTAACTAGAAAGGAAAACTTATAATTAATATAGGTCTATAGACTAGAAACTTAATTCCATATTTCATTTAAAAGCTTTAAAACGAAAGAACTCTCTTCGTGTTGCCATTCGAGAAATTGTTGTCAGTTTTCACCATTGAATAATTCGATAATAATGAATTCAACATAGGACACGAACTTTTGACCAGTTTTTGTTATTGTTGTGGTGAGTTTCATCTGCAATATAACAATGTACAACAGAATTCTTGAGTTTGTTGTAAAACAAAAAGGAATTGTAAATGAGGGCGGAAGTTTATGAAATATTTTGTAATATGCTTTATATATGTATGTATGTGCAATGACGAGCTTTAGAATAAAAACCGATAATTATACTTTTGAGGTGTATACATGTAAGTGAATTAAAGATGGTCTCTACTTGACCAAATACTCACAATTCTAAAATCCTTCTATAAAATATTAAAAAAAAAACGGAAAAATAACGACACCTTTGAAAAACTTATAAAATCAGCATTGTCAAAAATCGATTTTGAACATATTAAACCTAAGGTTCCTTATGGTTATACACATTTCGTATATATGTACATATGTATCATATTTCGCAGTTTATGAGTTTATTAAAGAAGATATATTCGCAGTTTTCGCAAGTTTATCTTTTTTTGATTATTCAGTTTTTTGTGATTTTCTCAATAACGTTTCTTATGGATTAATCGGTTTTTTATTATAAGCTCCTCAAATATAACTTAACGAATGGTTTTAATAATTTTTAGCATAATTTTTTATTGTTTCACTTCAAAAAAATTCCATTCACATCTGATTTATGGGATCAAAACCCCAACAACAAAACTACTGGACCCCAACTATAAAACAAAGGAACTGTATAGAAATTCATACAACATATTTTTGTTTACTTAATACTCATGTTTTTTTTTTTTAAGTTTCTGTAGACATAACACACCCACTTTAAAAGTGGCACAACTCAAGAAACAGAAATCTATCATAGTTTCAAGAGTAGTTATGTCTTTATTACTTTAATGATAAGTACATTGTCGGTGATAAATGCAAACCAGACATATTTTGGGTTTCTCCATGTATAACGATATAATTTGTATTTCTAAAAATATATCTTTTTGTAGTTCTGTCGTTTGAAAGAGAATAACATGTTTTTTTTTCATTTTAAATTTCATCCTGATAGAACAAAAAATATTTAAAACAACTTCTGCACCTCAAGTCTAACCACATTCTTTAAGATTTTTCCTCTCAATGATCGAGTAATTTAATGCAAAATATTTGTTTTCTGAAAAATACCGTTTTCTGAGTTATGTCCCTTTTGAGTGGGCGTGCGATATGAAGAAAATGTTCCTAACGTTTTATAACAGACCGAGTGATTTTTAATTATGGGTGATTTTTATTTAGAAATTTTACATGAAAGTCAAAAGAAATACAAGTATTTCATGTTATCGTAAACTAATCTTAGCATTAATTCATTTCTGCATTTGTGAGTCTTTTTATAAAATTGAAGTTCCAAGTTAAATAAATTCTTGATAATTCTAATCTAAATATGAACAATCTGAGTTATGTAAATAAAAAAAAAGAAATAGGAATCGGAATTTATGACTTTTAGGATTATGATTTATCATGAGTTTTAATGACGGTTTAGCCATCTTCGTCTGAAAGAATGAAAGCTTCAGAAATTATTTAGTATTTCTGGGATCATTCTACTTGCTAGGTATTAGGATTCGTCTGTTGGGACTCATAAAAGTGAGTTGTAGGATATATAGGAGTCATAAAAGTGTCTTGTATGAGTTATATTTAAACATTCTCCTCTTTCTAAAAAAAATATTTTTATTGTTTTTTTAGACTCATATAGTTTCGTAGGTATTTCAAACAATTGGTCCTTGTATATGTTACATACAAAACGATTTGTTGGTTACAACTTTTAAACTTGTTTTAAACTTGTCTTACCTTTATTTGTTTTTGGTTTTTCATTCGAAGGCATGGTCTAAATTTTCAGTTTCTGGTTCAATGGAGTTTGTTCTTCATTCGAATTTGATTTGATTTGATTCGCCGAAGCTGAAACTGAAACTTTTTTAATTAAATACAATTCTGTGGAATTAAGCCATACTATATGTGAATGTGAATTAATACTTTATGCTTACTCAACTTGTTAATAGACGTTGTTGCAAAAAAGGTCTGAAGTTGTCGATCACAGATGTAAACAATTCTATCTAATAAAGGAAAGGTATTCTTTACGGGAAACTGATTTGAATGATTTCTTGTTTCTGGCAAGATGAGATTTATAAATTTCAATCTCATTTAAATATTAAATTGAAAGGTATTCAAAAGTGGTCCATATATATGCGCGTCCAAATTTCCCAACCTTTCGCCACTTAATTCCTATTTACGTTTTCTCTTCGCAGATCTTCAGCTCCAAGGCAGACCTGCAGCTACACACGCAAATACACATGCGCGAAGCAAAACCGTACAAATGCACGCAATGCTCGAAAGCGTTCGCCAACTCGTCCTACTTGTCGCAGCATACACGCATCCATCTGGGCATCAAACCGTACCGCTGCGAAATCTGCCAACGCAAATTCACCCAACTGTCGCACCTACAGCAGCACATCCGAACACATACCGGCGATAAACCGTACAAGTGTCGACATCCTGGCTGTCAGAAGGCCTTCTCGCAACTCTCCAACCTGCAGTCGCACTCACGCTGCCACCAAACGGACAAGCCGTTCAAGTGCAACTCCTGCTACAAGTGCTTCTCCGACGAACCGTCGCTGCTCGAGCACATTCCCAAGCACAAGGAATCGAAGCACCTGAAGACGCACATCTGCCAATACTGCGGCAAATCATATACGCAGGAAACATATCTCACCAAGCACATGCAGAAACATGCCGAGCGCACGGACAAACGGCCGCCGATTCTGTCCGCAAGTGGGGCTGGCACAGCTGGCGGAAGCGCTACCAATTCGACAATGCCTGCCGTCGGTGGCGGCGGCACATCCACTACAACGACTGGCAATGCGACAGGTGTGCCGGCCGCAACGCAACACAATCGACAGAATTTGGGCATTCCGCCATCCGTGTCAATAGCCGCCTCCAGTGCCGATCATCCGTACTGGCCGAAAGTTAGTCCCGATTCGGCGGCCAACATGACGGATGTTATGCATCAGCAGCAGCAGCCGCAACAACAGCAACAGCAGCAGCATCATCATCACCACCAGCAACAACAGCAGCAGCAGCAACAACAACAGCAGCATCCTGGACAGCCGCAGCAACATGTCGTGCCACAGCAGCACCATCAACAGCAGCAACAACAGCAACAGCCGCCACAGCATATGGACTTTCCCGGATCCGCACATCAGGCAGCGGCAGCAGCCGCAAGTGTTGCTGCAAACGGACATGCAGAATTGCAGACGCACCATCGCATGTCCGACAACGGGCGTGAGGATATCGGTAAGCTATCGGAAGATCAATTTCTTAATGGATCTGATTACTTCAAGTATAAAGATTGGATAGATATAATAATTGCTTTGAAATTTGTCATTCCAGTTTCCACGCCATCCAACGTTGGACCCTACGATGCCGCCAGCATCACCAAGACCACCAGCAATTCGGCATTCACTCCAATCAATTCGATGCCGCCACACTTGAACACCCTCAGTCATCATCCAATGGCGCAGCGTCCGTATCTCTACGATGCCATCAGTTTTCAGAATAAGAACGTTCAGCACGCCAACAACAATGGCGCGAATACGTTTCCAAATCAGCTGATTTCATTGCACCAGATTCGCAATTATGCTCATCAACCGGCTGGTCTAATGTCCGGCGAACATCTGCTGGGCGTTAGTGTCGGTCCCGGCAAGGACAAGGGATAGCTGTACTTCTAAGCGATGGGTGGATGGTAGCGAAGCGACTAAACATGTTATGAAGAATGTTATTGTATCCGCAGAAAGAACGGGATGGGAATAGTTCCAAGGTTTTGTAATGAAATTCCTTTATGTGAAGAATACGTTTTCAATATCTTCAGTCGATCTGAACATAGCGAACTTTTAGCTCTGTAATTCATCTTGATAAAGCTTACGAGAGTTACTTTGTCATTCAGATTTGAGCGATCTCGTTCATTTGCGTTAAAGTCGAATTTACAAGATAACCTGTCAGAAATTTTCATTTGTATTTTTCAGATATGTATAAATGGAACTTCATTATTGAATTAAAACTTTCGAAAATTGTCAAACAAAACTCAATATTCCTTAGAAGACCATCTCTGATGACTCCCAGGTTCTAAAGATGAGATATAGACTACTTCTAGTGTGCACTACAGCTTTCTTCACTTTAATACTTGCCAAGAATGAAACTTTATAGAAATTTTTCAATAAAACTGATGGACATTTTTAAAGGGACAGCAGAACATATTCTTTGCACTAGACTTGACTTCCTAGGCCGTGGAATTCTAGTTCCAAATCATTGAGTTTAACCTTTTAAAGGGCTTCGTTCTGGATTCTTCATCTTCAAATACAAAAATTGAAAAAAAAAAACAAATTGAAAGACTATGAATAAAAATGACCAATACTTAATTTTTTGTGAATTCGTCCGAAAACAAATTTTAAAGTTACATTTTCATCGTTTTCCTTCGATAGCAGATTTTTTCAAATCGTGACTCAAGTACAGTTCGAATCTGTAGCCTAACCACATTTAAAAAAAAGAGACTCTCATCGCTTTTCCCCATAGCCCTTTAATTGTGAACAAGATTGTACCGGAAATAACAAATCTTAAGTAATTATATACGAGTGTACTAATAACTGGATTGGTAATATCTCGACACCTTTTGATGGATCCAGTCGAACCAATTAGATCAACTTTAAAGTTGTAAACGTTCTTTGTCACAATAGTGAATCATGTTCGACTCATGTTGTTTAATGTATTGAAAGATCCCTCACAAAATCTTTAAATTATTCCCACTCTCATACTAGAAAGAACATAAAATCTAACTTAAATTTGAAGTAGCCACCGTGCATGTTATCGTGCTAGTATAATTTAAAAAATCTCGTATTAGAAGCCGCGATACGGAGCGCGAAACTATAAATAAATAATTTTTAAAAATATGTCTACTTATCGTTTAGTATACGTTTTAAGATTACAACTTCATTTGTACAGAACTAAGTTCGTTTTTTATTTTATTTTAATATGACCGTCCAATTTGCTTTCAACAATATTCCGAATTGAAATCGTTTTAATTTGAATCCACGATTTGTATTATATTAAATAATTAAAAATATCGTAGATTTAAAGTTCGTTTGGTTTTTGACAAACATAAAAATTATATTTGAAATATTATCGTTTGTTTTTTTGTTTTTTTTTGTTGATTTGTACGAGGTGTGTTCAAAAAGTAAGGTGACTTTTTATAGCTGAAACTGTAAACATATGTACGTGACGAGTGTACCAACATAACAAAACAATAAAAACAGATAATCGAATGTACGTTGCCCGCGAAATTATTTTCTGAACACACCTCGTATATGATGAGAACCATGATTGAACATTGAGGTTAGGAAAGTAGAAATAAGAACGGAAATTGAGCGAACTCACCTCGATGTCTGTCTTATGTTGAAGTTGGTTTTATTTGATATTTTACTTGTCTTTACTAACTTAACAATTTTGTTGCAACCATGGCAACTACACAACAATTAAATTTCCAAAGAGAGAAACAATATCGAGCCGGTGAGGGACATTTTTCTACTTTCCTCACCTTAAATTTCTTAAACCCAGATGAGAATATTTTTTAAAAATATGAACAAAACACACTTCCAAATGCATATAGAACAAAATAATCGTTTCAAAATGATCTCCATGACCTTACAGCAATGAATACAAACAAATCCACTTAAGAGCAAAACAAAAAAGAGAAAAAATTCAATTATGTTCAATTAAAGCACATTTTAAAAAAAAAATCAATTTGTATGTAACTTAAACTCACACAAACAATTCAAGAAATTGCATGTAAATAATTTTAAATACCTAAAAGACCGTTTACATATTTAACGAATTAGTAATAAATGCATGTATTACTAAATAATGCATATTTTTAAAATACATACATACATATATATAAACGAAACAATTTCTCAAAGAAATTTAAAACATTCTGATTTCTTTCTTTTCTGTTGTTATTGTAACTTAAAACTATCTTTGTAGCAATATTAATAAATAACTGAATAAACAAGCTAAATGCATTTGAAGTATACATAACATACATATATACATATAAATTTCGAGCAAATAAAAAACTTAATTTTCTTATACTAAGACTGAAGAAGAATACGAATAATAGAAGCAAAAATTAAAGCAAACAAGCAAAAGTCCAATACAAATTAAAGCAGAACAAAAACTGACAAGTTTGGCTAAAACTGCTAACTGGAAAGCGAGGAGGCCGTTAAACTAAAACGATCAAATTTGTAACTGAGCAAACTAAATGTGTCCTACGATAAATTCACTGATTACTACGGAATATGTATTACTAATATTGTATCTGTGCTCTCTTTATTAAAAACAACAAAAACAACAAAAACTAAATATTATATGAAAAATGGAATCCATAATTATAGCTAGTGTTTATATAATAGTTTTTAATCTACAAGATACATACATACTTACTATTGATTTTAATAGTAAATTAGTACTTTTAAGCTAAACTCACTCATGACGCAGAAGAGAACAAAAACAAAATTATAAAAATGATAAAAATTTCAACTTGCGTATAAAGTTATAATGACATGATAATGATAATGATAATGATCAAAGATGTTGCTATAGATGTGTGTATATGTAAAATTAACGAAGCCCATTTGAAAATGTCAATACTAGATGTTTTTTAAGTTATTTTAATTAGCATTATGAAGTTACTTAAATAAATGTCCTAAAAAAGAACTTGTCTCTCTCTCTCTCTCACTTTATTTCTTTCTTCCTTCCTTCCTTTCAATTTCAAATCGCTCAAGACATACTCTCAAATACTCCGTTTATTGTCGTCGTCATACACATTCAGAGAATATACGAATATCGATTAACCACTTTCTTAATTAACTTTTTGAATAGATTCGCTTGCAGCAACTTGACGCGACCATCCCGATACGTTTCCACAACGACGCTATCGAGATAGCGCCGATCGCCCTCGGGCATATTCAGTGTATAACCCTTGACGAAAATCTCATTCTGGTTGCCAAACGGCACGAGTTCATCGTACATTCGATGGGGCGACACTTTGCGTTCGGCTAGACAGAGCGGCTTTAGGACTGGCGAAAAGTGAATATAATTGACGAGCACCAGCAGCGCGATATTCTGATCAGCGGGATATCTGAAATATGAAATTTGGATATTATTGTGTCATTGTTGTTAGTGCTTTGAGACAGCTTAAAGCGTACTTACTCTGGCGTTATGATTTCCGAGATGTTGTGCATCGTGATGGCCGTGTTGAAACTTTGTGTATAGTTCGCTCGATTGCGTCCTTCAACGACATTGTAGCTGCTGGGGTCATTGCCAAAGGTATAGCTACTCGTAGAAAAACAATTGCCAGCTGAAAAGGAACAAAATTTAAAGATATAAAATTAAAGTTAAAGCAAATAAAATAATTTTTTTAATTATATCATAACTGCAGAAAAATGTTTGGTTTACTATAAAAAAGATACGAATCCTAAAAGGCTATTGGAAACTGCAACTAAACTCTCGCTGGAAACTTACCACTTATGATAACTTTAGGCGAAATTATCGCACCACTGCATATAAAACCGAATTCGGCCACTTTTTCACGTTTGAAAATGCTGACTTCCCACGGCTGTTCCGATATCTGAACACCTTCCGGTACAGTTCCACAATCCGGCACACATCGAAACTTGGGATAATCCCATTCGGCATGTTCGTCACAAGTCAGCGTCTTCTGTTGTTTCCTCAGTGTCGTGGGCATTTTATAACCAGGAGCGCAGCTAATTTCAGCCTTGGTGCCGATGCGCAACTGTTTGCCAAAGCATTTCCTCTTTTGATTGTTGTAGTGACACGTGACGTTTGTTGATATGCCACGTCGGAGCGTATTAGCGGAGCAATATTCTAAAAATTCAAAACGTACACAGTTTGAAAATCGAAAATTTCGAAACGTGTATTCAAACATTTGTCTTGTACTTACTGAGACACTGAGGCACCTTGGTCAGCCATTTGTTGTTGACGCACATGTTGCGCTTTTTGCCCTTCAATTGCCATTCGTACGGGCAATCAAACTCCACTCGCGTATTTGAGGCAACATGATCGCCCAACTTCAATCTCTTCGTCACATCGTTCGTACTCAGGACGATCAAATTCTTACGATCGTAGGGTATGTAACAACCGTGCGGCATTGGGTCAGTCGGTATTTTGGTTGGTCTCAACGTTGGCTTCTCCCTTGTACCATTTGCGTCGTACTCATAACCGCACAGGTCGTCCGTTTCGTCGGAGCCATCCAGACAATCGATATTGCCATCGCATTTAGCGTTGCCCGGTATGCAACCACCGTAGCCACAATGGAAGGCATACGAGGGACAAAATATGTGACTGCATACTTCGACGATCTCGTCGGAACCATCACTGCAATTAGGAACGCCGTCGCAGCGATATTCGCCATCGATGCATTCACCGTTTTTGCACTGCATCGAGATAGGTTCACTGAAATGGAGAATTCACTTCAAATCGAGATCTCTCGTAAATCTTAGCAAAAGTGCTTGACTTACCTGCAATTACCCTGTAGCTTTCGTTCCAGATACTCGTCATCGGGATTACACAAATATTCAAATTCATCGGAATTGTCTGCGCAATCGCGTTTACCATTGCATTTGGCTCTGCCCGGAACACAGGCTCCATAGCTGCAACGATAGGCGTATTTGGGACACTTAATGTGGATGCAATGTTTCGCCGTCTCATCGGATCCATCCATGCAATTGGGTTCGCCATCGCAAAGCGATTCGGAATCGATGCATTCGCCGCTCTCGCATTTCCACTGAAATTCTTCGCATTCGATAGCTCGCACTGTAATATTTTCAAAATTTGGTTTTAATCAAGTTTTCCGGTTTCAAAAGTCGGTTTTGGTGACTCAATGGATTATTGTAGATCAAATGGAACATTTATTTATAAAAGCAAGACTTGAAATCTGCCCACAAATCAAGATAGATCCTCTATAAAAAGAGTGGCGGTATACTTTAGTACTTCAATCGATGTTTTCCAGATTCTTTTGGGAATCGAGTACTTATTAAATTCAGTATCCGATTCTGTTTTGATCTAACAAAAACTTAAAGTTTAAATAAATGAAAATTCTTTTAATTACTGAGATATTTTGAATTACATCTGGAGATGATAAATTTTTGCAAGCATAGTTTTAGGGTTCAAAAGAATGCAGTTATCAAAAAGAAGTTTTGTAGAAGAAGAATCTAACTGAATAAGAATAATTAAAAAGTGGTAACACCAGTTTATTAAATAATAAAAAAAAGAGACTTGGAGCCGGTTAAATGACAACGTGACATACATATGTACATTTCACTGTTTTTTTCATGCAATTCTGTACATACATACATATTCACACATACCCTTTCAAATAAACGTATTTCAGTGAACATAAAATACGAGGGAAGAAATTCCCTCTTAAGGGTCGGCGACTATTCTTTGGAAGATGTCAGGGATTTCATCTCAATTCCATCACTAGCACAAACATTATCAACATGGAATTCAACTGGCGAATATATATGTATTGTATATGAGGCATGTGCCCCACAATTTTTTTATTAGATTCACGTGCTATAATTTTCGATTTCGTTTATTTTCGAATTTTATAAATGAATTAGTCATAAATTTGGGAATTCCCTTGTTAAAAAAACTCTTGAAAATCATAACAAAATTCCAAATACTTTTTTTTTCAAAAACAACAACAAACTATTTAAAAGAAAAAACCCAAGCACATTTATGCACATATAGAATTTATCGCTAACCTATTTCAGACAAATTATTTGAAATATTTAAAAGAAAACTCGGCGCGATCTTGTCTGAAGTACTTCGGATTCTCTAAAGCAGTACTTCCAGTAATTACTTATAGTAGTTACTTATAGTTAGACTGAGACTGTTCAAAGCGAAGTACACGATTTGCAATACCAGTTTTATGCATTAATCAGGCAACAAAAAAAACATTTGCTATAGAGTTTGTTTATCGACGTAACAAGCTGAAGTTATTCCACGATTAGAGTAAACTTATATTTGTTTATATTTTAATAATAACAATCTTAAATAACAAAACAAAAATGACTACTTATTATACTAAACATTTAAAACTTTCTTTTTGCTGTTATCTAAGTATAATTTAACAAATTTAACCATTTTTAGTTGGACAATTTAAATATCGACAGAATTTTATAGTCTAATCGATATGTTGAGTTGGTTTTATCTATGATATAAATGCTATTAAATATTAGAGATATTTATATCTCTAATATTTTATTAAAATATTTAAAATTTACAATTTATTCCGCATTTCTCTCATTATTATCTTTTGAATTATTTCTTACAATTTTGTATTTTTCCTTTATCACGATGACAGTTTAAATGATATCATTATTGTAATTCAAAATGATGATGTTACAGGTTTTTGAATTAGATTTTCTATTAATATTAAATTCTATTAAACGATTTCAGTTTGTTTGTATATATGTGTCTGTATTCGGCTCCAATAGCTCACGATCAGCTCTGACGATTCTAATGAAATTTTGCAGTTTAGTGATATTTGACAATAAAATGAGTTCATTTCATTCTCGAAAAATCTGTAAAGTATGCGAAATCTAGGTTATGAGTGGGCATTGCCATTAACTATTTTTTTGTAAATATAAAGATAATTGGAGGTCGGATTTGAATGCGGTTTTCTGCATATTGACCAACAAATATTATTTAGGCATACGTGGGAATGGCCATATTTATTTTTATATAAACTAAGTTTGGTTGATTCTAATCGTTATCTTGAAAATGGCTCCAACGATTTTGATAAAACTTGTCAGCTTGGCATTATTAGATATAACAATAAGATTCCGACAAGTCTAACCTCATGGAAATCTTTACGAAAAGTGGACAAGGTTTAATTATGTTTGCTCCTTAAAAAAATAGGTTAATCGGATTTTG
This sequence comes from Suillia variegata, assembly GCA_949127995.1. Lineage (NCBI taxonomy): Eukaryota > Metazoa > Arthropoda > Insecta > Diptera > Heleomyzidae > Suillia > Suillia variegata. Next base: position 18,222,587 of record OX421843.1, read on the forward strand.
ATCCGAAATGAATCTCTTAGTATGTACTTAAAGAAATCGCCTTCATTGGAATATCTCCAGAACCTAAGCGTGTTCTGCAGAACTATTAAATGTTAATCATTTTTATTGACACTAAATAACAATTAACCTTTGTCATATTTAAAAATTAATTTCAGTTTGATTTCTCGAGAGCATAAACTTTTTTTACATTAGTCTGTTCTACTGGCTCAAAAGTACCACAAAACCAATTCACTTTTATATTATCCAAATTTCATCAGAATCGATGTAAATCCTTCATTAAAAAATTATGATTTAATCGAAAATCCAATTGAATTGTGATATGAGTAACTTATCTGCCGAGCGAGCTCGGTCTACTGTTCTTTTTTAATTGCCTATAACTCAAAAAATAGAAGAGATGAAACAAAATTTTAACAAAATCCAAAATTATCGGTTAAGAATCTTTTTGATACCATACGGAATGGAAGATGCCGCTGAGCGATAATCTCACAGTCACTTGCACTATTTGCTGACCCGCGGTTTCTTCCTGTAAAACCGACTACGAACCGATAACGTCAATTCGCACCTATCGAGTAATTCTGGAATTACTTGTGCGTAATAATTTCTTGTTTCGTTTATGAGTCGAAAGCCTCCTTCGATTTGTTATTATCGCTCGAGTTTAGGTTAAAACCGAAGCTTATCTCTGTTAAGGCCAAGCAGTGCAACAGTGAAACCTTTGCCAACTGGAAGTGAAAAAACCAAGCTTTCACACATGGGATAAGAGAATTTTTGTTTTTGTTTTTGTTATTTTTTTTTGCTTTTGTTTTTGTATGTGTGTGTCTGTGTTGTCATATTGCAAAAAAAAACAATATTCTCTTGATTTTGATTAATAGTTGTGTGACGTTTTTTTGTTTTGGGTGGTCCTAAAAAAACCAGCTTATTTTTAGATGGCGCCCCGGTCAACCTTTGTCCTGCTGACAATAGATGAGCAGAGCAGAGAATTTTGGATATTTATTTATAGAAGAAGTTAATGCCCAAGCGAAGGTGTTCCACAACAACAATGCGAGCTCATGGAGCACCGTTTATTAAGTAGATGAAGTACTTAAATAATTATAATCGGTTCTTTATGTTACCTACGGTCTGACCACTTAGCTACTAAAACTGGACCACATAAAAAAAGCAGTTAATACGTACCACCTCGGCAGCCAATGTAAGTTAGAAAAAAGCAACAACATGCCAACAAAAACTTCAGCTGCAGCATTTCGACAATTATTAAAACGAAATAGAAATTTCAAATTCGTGTTCTTTTGTTTATACTTTTCGAAAGTGTCCGATTAATAAGTTAACGTTCAAAAGCAATTAATTCCGAACTTTAACGTACGTCTACGCCGGGCAACGTACAATCGTCGACTGATAGCCAAACCAAATCGAGAGTAAGTCTATTAAGCGGCCATCGTGAGAGCTTACTCTCTCTCTCTCTCTCTCTCTCTCAGCACTCGCAGCTTCGTAAATTGACACTCGCAGTATGGCAAAAGTGGTTAAGTTGATATTTAATTATCTAAATCCGAATATTCGTTTTTTAAAGTTGTGCTTCACGTTTGAGAGATTCCAACGTGAAATGTGATTTGTGAGCTTTGATTGAGTTCTACAGTAAGCGACGTCAAACGTTAAAATCGCTCCGATCCGCTGCGATTTATTTAAATTAAATAATGTAAAACGTAATTTACCAAAGTTAAACTGTTTTGAAACGTTATAATTGAAAAATTTTTTCTTGTTAAAAGTAGTTGAAAAATCACAAAAACAATGAAAAACTTAAATTGTGCTTTTAAATATTTCGAAGGATCTGTGTACTTTAAGTTAATTTAACATTTTTCTAAAAGAGAATTATCTTCGGCTATGCCGCAGCTCATATACCCTCCGCCATTTCAGTGACACCAAAAAATGTGCGTCTTTTAGTTCATAAGTGCTACATGAATGATCTCTATTATAAGTGGGCGTGGTTCTTATCGGATTACGCCCCTTTTTGGTTAGTTTTTTTTTGTTACTACTAAAGTAGTAACTACCGAATTTAAACGGGATATCTGCAGTAGAACTTTAAAAAAAAAAATTTTCGTATGGAAAGAGATGGTTTGTATGGGAGGGGGTAGAAGTTTTGGTCCGATCTTGCCCGCTTGGAGAATATGAGCTCACATACCAAATTTCAGCTTGATAGCTCTTAAACTACGGATGTAATCGCTGGGACAGGCAGACGGACAGACTGACATCGTTTAAACGACTCAGAATCTGACGCTGATCAATTATATACATATATACTTTGTCATACCTACCACACCCCCTTCTGGGCGTTTTAAATGGAAGAACAAACTCAATATACCCTTCGCAATGCTAAGTTAAATTATTTAACCGCCGATTACAGTAGATTTCAGCAAAATATATTTTATAAAAAGTTCTGAATGAATCGGTTTTTGTTTTGAAAGTTTTTGATTTTCATTAAAGTATCGAATAGATTCTTTTAAAGATCCATTTAACACTTTTGAATGAAATAGTCTTGTCAATGTTATTATAAAGTTTTTCAAAGGAATCGACATTTTGCATTTAAACTTAAAAGGAGTTTTTTTAGAATTCTAAGTATTATGAGGTCAGGTGAAGACTTCAACTTAATGAACATAAAAATATTTAATATAAATAATTAAAATGGTTTTATCGGTTTTTGATTTAAAAATCCTCAATTTAGAAAAAAAAATGTATGTCATATTTTGTTTTTGAATTCAATCATATACGCCTTCCGATTTATAAGAAAAACTTCGCTCTACAGCGACTACGCGAAAGCTCTTAAATTTGTGGAATTTCCATTTTCCATTCACGATTGAAAATGGAAAATACTATCATCAAACGGAATGTAAATTTTCCAATCTTAATGAAATGAATATTTCTTATTATCGCATCAATTAAATTGAAGAAGATCTTTAAAGAATTGTACACCAGCAATTATTTAAAGATCTTCTCTTGAACTTACCGGAAGTCGCAGTTGTTAGTAATTAGCATATACCGCATACACGAAGTCTCGTACCCATTTCAATTAACCTTCCCAGTAATCACATTAAATGAGTTACAACTTGTCTTAACAATTTACCAATCAAACTTAAAGTGTGCGTGGCATAACCGATTACTATGCAACATGTTATAGTAGTGCATCACCTTCCTGATTTACGACGGTTAAATTTATCCAACCACACCCATTTTTATCGACAGTGAACATAAATAAACTCAGATAACAAATTTCAAATAATCGAATATTTTCTTATAATATCATAAATTGTGGACGTGATATATGGATGTGACAGATTTTTATAGGCCCTATTGTTCCTTTCGCGCTCATCAAGATCATAAACTATGATGGTGGGCGTAAAATTGATCGAACCTACGCCCATTTTTAACTTTTTAACTCGGAATCAAAATTAAAAAAATGTTGGTAAAATAAATGAGAGATAATTTAATATTTCTACTTAATTTCACAAATTGTGGCGTAATAAGTAGGCGTGGCAAAGTTTATATAGCCAATTCATGGACCTAAACGCTATGTGTACTAAATTTAAGTGGAATCGGTTTAGCAGCTCTCGAGTTTTCCCGGAACAACTGGCAAAAAGAAAAAATACTTCGAATAATTGTTGGAGCTGTTCGCGTCTGCAGCGATTATAAAATTCGAATGAACCACAAATTATCCGAGTTTAACCAACATTCGCGCTGATCGGTCCATGTTGAAGTAGCTACAGAGGAAAAAGTATTTTATTAGCTCCTCCTCACTGCGACTTAATGGAAAGTCAAGCCTCCGATGGAAGAAGCATGCCGTGACATACCTACCACACCCCCTTGCTTGATAACTAAATTGGAGAAGAGCAAGACGGCTGAAAAGAGCTACCACATAACTAACAATCCGATAACCGGGTGTTAAGAGTAATTAAGAATATAAACAAAAAATCCAGCCAACTTTGATTAAATAAACTTGTAATCATTTTTTTAATTTTATATAAAATTTTATTTAAAAATATGTCTTTATATTGCTTGAGGCCCCTAAGCAGGTGAGGTATTTTAACAAAAACAAATATACCCAATAAGTCGAATATAAAATTGTTATAATTTATTATCAGTTCATTCATAGACCGATCAATATTCGTAATCCTTCTTTCGTATTTCGAATTGTTGCGGTTCGATTAGATTCGAGAAATATTGAACATTTGTCATTGCAACGAGCCCATCTTTACCACAGTCTTGTGTCTTAATTGGCGCGTGACTGACCACACCCACCAATCGATAGTAGTATTTCTTCTGGAAGTAGTCGTTTTCCTTGACAAAAAAGCCGCCGCCACTGTCGCCGCGACACGCTGAACCGCCGTACAAATTCGTCAGACAGAATTTATCATTTTGCAGATTGTATTGGCTCTGCAGTCGGATTTTACACTCTCCATAGGAGAGCGTATTCATGTTGACTTTCTGCAAGATTGTCGACGCATCATTGCCTTCGGTAATGCCCCAGCCAGCGAAGAAGCCCTCCAGATTGGAATCAATGTGTTGTCCAGCTAGATCTGGAAATTGTATGCAAACGGGACGAATCGATGGCGTAAATCTCAATGGAAGGTCCAGTTCCAGCACGATAATGTCATTGAGGAAATTTTGGTCGCGATCTTTGTAACTGCAAAACAAAAACAACAAAAATTAATCATTACATATGTATGTCAAGTTTCATTTGAACTAACTTGTTGAAATAGAACCGGGATATGTTCCTTTTCTGAACCGCAAAGTATTCATCTTTGCTATAATAGTCTCTGAAATATTTTCCAGCACCAACGGCATACCACGATTCGTTATAAAACTTGGAGTTAGGAATGTCCCAAAAACAATGAGCAGCTGAAAATAAACAAAATTTGGTTAATCGAGATATAAATAAAGTAAGTAGCTAAATATGTATAACCTAGAGTAACCATACCCAAAAAGTTTACCATAAAAAAATCGCAAGTGTTAAGGAAACAAGCAACTCAAAGTATCAACCTTACTTCACATCATTGGGACTCAAAAAATGTATTGGAAATTCACAAATATAGCTCGCAAATATTTCCCAGCTATTTTACCACTCGCAATATCATCCAAAGTTCAGTATTCCAAAAACTTTGTTTAAAATTGGAAAAACCAGAGAAGAGTGAAAACTTCTCATTTGACTTTTCTAAATTTTTGTAAGCATTACTTTGGATAATATTAAACTGGACTCTACGGATACGGCAGTTGCAGAAGTTCGCGCTATTTCGAGGCAGTATTTGGATATCTTAACTCAGCTTTATTTGCCAAAGGGAAATTTTAACTACAGGCACTTATGTGTATTAAATTGTTAAAGTGAAACCTGGAATACTGAATGACGTCAACTCTACTTAAAAATCGTATAGAAAGCTCTCAACATGGTATCGCTAAGGACCTAATAGGTCAACGCTATACTAACTTAAATTTTATGTTCAATCTTAGTGACAGGCATCAATTTTAAGATATTCAAAAGGTCAAGTCTTAATAAATATTTAATTAGAGTTATATATCTACGAGTACGTATGTATCTGCATATGTATATTTAAAATAACAAGTGAAATTAATGAAATAATATTTGGAATTACCTGAAACAACTAAATATGCCGAAATAATACTTCCACCACAAATATGAACATAGTTTTCATCATCAAATCTACTATAAATACCGACGTGCCAAGGTACCTCGGTAATATTGACCGGTTGGCCGCCCTTTGCAAACGGCGTTGAATTCGCATCAACGGAGCCACATTCCATGTCGCAGTGGCTCTTCTCGTGATCCCATTTACCGTCGGCCTTGCACGTTAATAACGAATTGAAATGAGTTGGAAAAGACGGTTGCACATAGTTCGTGGCACAGGCAATGGTGGCCTCAGTGCCGGGACTAATGCGATCGTTGCACTTGACAAATGAGCCGCCAAAACGACAAACGGGCTCGGTCGAGTAACCGCGATAAAGAACATCTCGGCTACAATATTCTAAAACGGAAAAATCATAAGTAGTTGCATTTGATTGGATATTATCACAGTTTTAATTACTAGTGCAATGGGGGAAATCGTTCGTCCACCCTCGATAGCCGAGACACACATTTCGCTTATCGCCCTTCAGCGTATAACCCGTCTCACATTTAAATTTGATAATTGCATTCTTGGGCTTCGTAGTACCCGGCACAATTGCGTTGTTACGTAAATCCGTTATGATTAAGTTTCGGCGATCGGCCGGCACACTACATGATTCCGTATTGTCAACGGGTCCCAACGGTCTTTCTGTGGTTGTCGTTGTTGTGGTCGTGACTTCTGTGACAGGCTGTATCGGTTTCGGCTTGCTAGTACCGCGTCTGCGCGGCTTCTGGCACAATTCGCCCGCTTCGTCGGAGCCGTCGTGACAATCATCTTTGCCGTCGCACTTGTTTTGGCCATTAATACAACCGCCATAGCCACAGCTAAATGCGTACGTTGGACACCAAGTGTTCGAGCAAAGTTCAACCGTCTCGTCGGAGCCATCTTCGCAATTCAGAACGCCATCGCATCTGTATTCATTTTCGATGCATTCGCCCGATCCGCACTGCATAAACGTATCGCTGAAATTCAAATTTTAAATCAAACTGATGACGTCATGATGATTTTTTGTAATACAGTCCGGCAGTCTTTAAGAAACTCTGACACTTACGAACAATTTCCCTGCAATTTCGTGAGCAATTCCGGTAAATCTGGAGTACACAATATTGGATTCTCATCGGAGTTATCGACACAATTCTTATTACCATCGCATTTGTCGGTTCCTCGGACACAGGCACCGTATGCACAACGGAACGCAAAGCCGGGACACTTGATGTGTACGCAATTTTCAGCATTTTCATCAGAGCCATCTTCGCAGTGGACGACTCCATCGCAACGTTCTTCGCTTTCAATACATTGACCATTGTCACAGTCCCACTGCACGATAGGATCACATTCAGCTTGTGCTGAAACTTTTCGAAAATCAATATAAAAATAGGAAGCCAAAATAAAACCATGTGATATAAGATAGAATTCTGTTATTCCACTATATGTCTTACCAGAATTTCGAAGAGTCTCCAAAAGATTTGATCATAATTATTTTTGCAAAAATTTGATTTTACATTTTAACTAAAGTTTCCTTCCTTTGCCTCGAGATATTTTTTGAACTACAATAAAAAATTCTTATTGAACTCGATTGATTGTTCTGTTTCCCTACTCAAAATAACTTCCAATGTATATTAACTCAATATTGTATTGCCAATGTGGAAAAAGTAAACACTTCTCAATTCCATTAACAATAATTCTTTATAGTGGTTTTTTGCCTAGTCTGCGCTCCTAGACCTGTTGAAGGCCTAACTATTGTAATGTAACAAGAACTGTACTAAACCATATTCCTCCTCTGGGTCATATCAAAACCATCGTTAGGCCTCAATAAAGCTAACTACTGGACGTAGTACTTTCGTTGGTAGTAAACAATATTCCGGCGTGGCTACAAAACTTCGCTTTGTTTCACGTCAGTGTGGAGTTGAGTATATTATGTTTAGGCAAGTGTTTGTAACGTAGAGAAATACTCAAGATAGATATAGACATATGAGTATATACATATAATATATACTTTTGATCAAAAAACCTTGTCCGTCTATTTGTCTGCCTGTCTATCTGTTTGCTTGTCCGTCTGTCATCTTTTTAATACGATAGCAAGCGAACTGTAAAAGATATCAAGCTAAAATTTTGTACAATTGCTTTTATGCCCTACAAGAACTTATAATATTTTTGAGCTAATCCGCCCATGACCACCCCCACTATTATAAAAAAAAAACTCTGATTTCTTGTTAACAGAATTTCAACAATATCTCTTTAAAGATATTGAGTTGAAATTTTGTATAAAATTTTCAGTTATGCTTAAGAACAACTGATTAAGTTTCTGAAACGATTAGGGTGGTTCATGTTTGTTTTTTTTTTAGTTAAATATTAAAATAAATTATATTTTGGTACACAAACGATCTAAAATTTATATAGTAATCAAATTAGAATGCGTCACAGTTTATCAAATTAGGGTGGTTCGTTGTTTACAAATTTTATATGTAAATGCTTTTGAAATAAATTATTATATAAAAAAGCTTATATATCAATTTTTATAACATGAGCCACTCTACTTTAATGGTGATATTTTACGATGTGGTGCATTTATAATAGTCGGTAGGACTGACGCTAATTTCTTACTCTTTTGTTGTTTTTTTTTATTTTCAAGTTTAAAATTGTTTGAAGTTGAGGTTAAACATTTTTTGGGTGTGGATTTATTGTCCCACAGATCAATTAGCTTATCAACAAATTGACGAAAAAAATTATTCAAATATCTTTAACAACAATTCGTCAGCCAGAAACGTTGGTAAACAACAACAACAACAACAACAAATGGAGAATATTTATTTATCAATAAACGATTAAATAAATTTTTTGTTAAGTGGATTTATGCAAAACTAAAATCAAAATTATGCACAAACAATCGCTTCTAAAAAGCGGCACTAAAAAGGTTTTAATCAATTCAATATAAAAAATAATTGTGTGCAAACACAAAAAACAAAAACAAAACTTATTAATAATACAATATTATTTTTAATAGCCGTCGTGTGGCTTCAATCGTAGTTTGCTGTTGTTGTTGTTGTTTTTTATACGCTTTAACTTAGGCAAGTTAAATCTGCAATCGGTTAGATTAAGTCTACTACTGAAATTTATTCGAATAATTGTTAATTACGGTATAAAATATCCACGGCCTATGAGAATATTGCACTCACGAAAGTCTTCCTCTGTCTCTCTCTCGCTCTCTCCTTTATCAATTATTTTAATCAAGCAATTATGGCAACACTGGTTTAAACTCATCTTGAGACAAAGAACACGGCGGTGAAGCTTTTATTTTTTGATTCGAATTGCTTTTGAGATTCGGAACTTACCTTTATCGACATTAATTGTTATCAAAACAAATACTAACGACCACAACAACAACAACAACTTATTTGTTGTTATAACGTTTTTGTAATTAAATCTTTTCAAGCTCATTTTCATGCGATTTCATATTATGTATGAAAACAAAAACAAAAATAATATTAATAAGAAAATCAAGCGCGAATCTTCAGACACGATCACGACGAAGCTTTAAAGACGACTAAACTCAATTCCAATTCAATTCGATTCAGTCAAGACTCGATCTTAGCTTTTAGCTCTTGGCTTGTGCCAGAGACAAAGAGAGTGAGAGTGGGGATACGTCACCGTTAATCAAAACACGCAGATATCACTGCATCTTATAGATTCGGCGGAGAATAAACAATCTGAAACTAGTAATTAAGCCGGTTCGACAGATCATCAATTCGTGTTGCACATCGCTGACGACAAACGAACGGAATCGCTAGCGGCAACACAAGTTATCAATCGGATACGAAACTTAAATTGAGCGGACGATTGATTTAGTTCGTGATATGAGAAATCTCTTATTATTGTTTAGAGTTGAGAGTCGAGAGAGAATTACTCATTGGAAATACAAATTTCCTTAACTTTGTTATTTTCTGAGTATATGCTGCGAAACTTCTTAGATTCATTATCAAACGCTCATTATCAAATAGTTTAGTGTGGCTAAGTATTTGTTGTTGATCTCATTCGGGCTTGATAGCGATATTCAAAGAAAAAAGCTGAATCAAAAATAAAAAATATTAAAAAAAAAACCCAATTTAACACTGGTTAATATAACCGATCGAATTGATTAAAGCAGGTTCAAAGTTTGAAGTTCTTCTTTTCAATGAACAGGACAAACAAAAAATTTGTATAATTCCACAGGAAGCGGTGTGGGTGGTCTCATTAGACTGGTTCATATTTATATGGGAAAATATTAATTTCACCAATTCTGAAAATTTAGTTTTGGTCCCAATAGTCACCATCACAGCTCGGCACAAACTAGTCAACTGTTTAAAAGTTAATTAACGTTTTTTAACTTTTCTGTTAATTAACTTGAGTTAAATTTCTACCGTTAATTCAAGTTAATTAAATATAAAAAGAAAAATTAAGAAGCAAAATTTATAAAAAACTAGAAAGAGAATTATCTCATATACCCTCCGCCATATCAGTAAATCCAAAAAGCGCATTAGTGCTACATGAATGATCTCTATTATAAGTAGGCGTGGTTCTTATCGGATCCCGCCCCTTTCTATTATAAGTAGGCGTGGTTCTTATCGGATCACGCCCCTTTTTGGTTAGTAGTTTTGTGTTCCTAACAAACAAATTTCAACTGGTTATTTACGCTGTAGCTATTTGGAAAGGGGTGGTTTGTAATATTAATAATAATGGGAGGTGGGCGTGGTTCTTATCCGATCAGGCCAATTTTTGTAAGAAGTTTTATTTTACTATAATACTAAAATGTTTAATATCGAATTTGAACTGGATATCTGCACTGGAAATATTTTAATTAATTTTTTTTTCGTATGGAAAGGGATGGTTTGTAGCTTAGCCTCTGCTTAGAGAATAATCACTCACATACCAAATTTCAGCTCGATTTCAGACGGACGGACATCGTTAAATCGACTCAGAATCCGACGCTGATGCACGTGGCGAAAAGTATAAAAAGTAGAATAAAGAATTGATTTAAAGCGAATCGAATGATACACTGACATATGTGCATATGTAGCCTTCTTGGATGAATAAGTTCATTAAGTATTTACAATACAACAATTCCCTCCAGAGCTGCAGTGGAACGATTTTTTTCTACATGCAAGGACATCTTAAGAGTAAGGACAACACATTGAAATGTTCCTTTTTTTTTCTGCATCTACTGGTAATAGCGAACTGCATATGGAGAAACACTTGCCTCAATTCAACACAAAATACTTACTATAATTTCCCTTAACAGAAAAACGAATGCAGTCTGCTAATCGGTATTTTAACCGGTCACTGCCCAATTGGACATCATGCTCATAGGATGGAATTAATCTCTAACATCTGGTGTAGAAACTGCAATGAACCGGACGAAGTAGAAACTGTTGAACACCTACTTTGCCATTGCTCAGCGCTAGCCAAAGGCAGAATGAGGATTCTTAGACAAGCTTTTTTCAAAGCTTTATTTATCTGGAATAAGTATCGCCGAACTCAAACACTTGGCATTAAGGTCCGAAACTTTCGTAATGGAGCAATAACACGAAGTAAGGTCAACGCTTATCTCCATTTAAAGGGTGCATGTGGTATAACTATAATCCGAGTTTAATCTATGTTAGGTATTCTAAACTAACCTTTGGAGAACAAAGTTGGTTCTCTAACGCGATTATTAGGCTCATATTTCATGATTTTGTAGTTGGCATAAATTGTATAGTAAGAGGTTTCACTTAAACGCTATAAACCTCGAAACTCTTTAACCCTCGAAAAAGAACTGTCAACAATTGTATGACACATATGTATGTTGGTTTTTGCGTGCCTAGAAAACCTTCGAAACAAATTAGTCGCGAAAACAGACTCGAAAAGTGTCTCATAAATTTCAGTGTGGCTTTTATATACAGAAATAAAATATTATAAAACAAAAGACAGACAATACTAATTAAAAGTAATGCTTTCAGATTACAATAGACAAAACAAATTCAAAATAATTGTAAGTAGCAACTTTTTTCGAGGTCGCGAAAATGTACATTCTCCCGAAATGAAGCTCGAAATTTTCCGAGTTTTTCGAGTAACTGAGTATGAAAGTAAATGAGTGAGTATGTAAGTATAAATGAAGAACACAATTCGTTGTTTTTTTTTGTTTTTAGTTTTTATTATTTTAAGTTTATTTGTTGTATTATACGCATTGGAGTATATTTTTCTGTTACAAGTTGGGATTTGCGATTATTGATTGTTAATGTATAACTATTTAATATCATTCTGACATTTCAAAATATCGTTTTGAGTTAGTTGAATTAAAATTGGAATGGAATGGAAACGAAACGAAACGAACTCAAGAGTTCTCATGTATACGATGAAACGAACCAAAGTTAGTGTTGTGCACATTTATACGTCTAATATTTATATATATTTCTTTATTTATTTCTTTATTTTACATAAAATCAAAAATGCTCTGCTCGATTATTGGTAAAAATATTTGAAGAATATCGAAAAAGAAAGATTTTTATGCAAGTTTTTCTTTCGTTTCAACAGTAAAACGTTTTTTCCTCAGTACATTTATCAAGAATTCTTATCAAACTACAATGCTAAGTGTATTTAAATTTCCTTTGTTTTTGTTTTTTAGTTTTACTTTATATTTAAATATACTTGTATATATTCGTATGTAGGTATATCGGAAATTATATAGAGTTAATATTTTGACTGATGCTTTAACAACGACTTACGAGTAGATTTACGAAAAGGAAAAAAGGATTTTATGCAATATCTCAAAAGTTCTTAAAGTTGGTATTATAGCGTGTTTTTGTTGTTTTTTGTTGTTTTTGGTTTTTGTTCTACATCGAGTATCTCAGAAATTGTAATCTGCGGGTGGTTCTTCGCGCATTTCATAAACGAGTTTGTACTTGTGTAATACTCGAGTTCGTGGTTGCCATCGAAAGTGGATTTCTAAATGCCGCCAATTTGAGCTATTTTCTTTTTATTTTGCAGTTATGGACTTGAGTAATTTTTTTCTTGATTTTTTATGGTTTTGAAGTTATTTCAATATTTATTTATTTGGTATTTTCTTCGGTTTGTTTGTTTGTAACATTTTGGTGCTTTTAGCATTTTGCAGCGTGTTCCTAGAAAGTACGGGAAAGCATTTAGGCGCATTTAAGAGTTTTAAGTGGTTTTTCAATTTTATAGAATTTTTTTTCCATTTTGTTGGTGTTTTAATATATTTCGTTTTTAAAACTATTTTTCTTTTTTAACTGATTGATTTTAACTAAAGAATATTTATTTATGTTTCACATATTTAAACGATACTTATATGCTATATAATCTTAAAATAAGTTTAATGTATCAACTTAAGACTCAGAGATTCACAAAATTATATTTGGCTGATTGAAAAAAAAAACATTTTCGTGAAAACACAAAAAGTTAACGTATTTTAAAGTGAAAATCTCATGTTTTGCTGTGTCAACAAGTCGTTAACGACATTTAATAAAAGTCGATTAGTAAATCTTGATAATTATTTTTGATCTTTTAAACTTAGAGTCTTGTAAAATATCTTCGGTTTTATCAATAAGTCGTTAACGACAAAAATACTGTTGCAAGTTATTTCACACAATTAAACTGACAACATTTTATTAAAGTCGATAAGTAAATCATGATATTTAATTTCTGAAATAACAAATCTTTTAATCTACAAATCTTGTGGAATAACTTTTGTTATATCAACAAGTCGTTAACGACAAAAATACTGCTGCAAGTCAATTCACATGATTCCATTGACCACATTTTGTTAAAGTCATTTCATTAAATTTAGTTAATTAATTCCTTAAATTGAAAAGAAATCAAGACTTTAAGTTTGAAAAACTAAAAACTTTTTTAACTCATTTTAGGTCGTCAAAATTGATTTTTTCATATTACTAAAAACTGTCGTTAATTTTACTTTTGAGAGATCAGTTGTACGAATCCGCAGTCAAAACCGATAATTTTTAATATAATGACTCGATTTTCTTAATCAATATAATAAATAAAATCATTTTAACATATCATAAGATTTCATTTCGACTGCCTCTTATATTCAAAAATATGAATAATATTTTCAAAATAAACATGTTGATTACTTAATAATATAACTTTGCATTTTAAAGTATTCATTTTGTATAATTTAACTAAATATTTATTTAATTCTTAATGGCAACATTTAAATGAACTTTAATTCGTAAAACTAAAATTATAGAAAAATATCTTCAACTATACAATTATAGAAAGTATTATTTGTTCCACTGTGTAGAAAGATTTTGAAAGCATTGTCAGTACGCCCTTTTTTCAGAAAAACTTAAAATTGTTTAGTATTATACGTCTTGATAAATAAAATAAAATGCTTACATGGGCTTCACCAAGTGGGGCAATAGAAGGGCACTTGTCCCCCTACCAAACTTCTGACAAAGATACTTGAGTGCAATTTTTTGTTGTTATTTTGGTTTTACAATGTACGAGTATAGGTAATTTAAAGGAAACTTTAATTCTGGTTACGCCCATGTGTGCTTGTCAAAATATAATTTATTTATGACTGCGGTTATGAGACATTCAAAATAAAATTGATTACTATTTTGAATTATTTGTATATCATAGTTTTGAAGATTCTTTAACATAAATAAAAAAAGAAGCTTTTCCGACGTTTCAAAGTATTATAAGAAAATATAAAAAAATAAAAACTGCGTTTCTCTTTTTTAATTTATATATTATAGTAAATACAAAAATGGTATTAGACCCAAACAAAAATGTATGTACTCAGTGGGATATTGTTTTCAGAGAGTATAGAGAAATTCATTTAACACAAATTTTAAGATATCAGAGATAGCTCCAAAGTGTTTCGAAGCTACATACGAGTATGTATTAGACCCAAAACTAGTTGAGTTTAGGAATACATTTTGAGCATTATTGCAGTTGTCGGATTTTAAATGATCATTCATTCACGATCATAAATATTTTCTATTTCATGAAGATATCGACAAAATCTACGTATCAAACATTTATTTTTGTCGGCAAATAATTTTTAGAGATCCATCTAAAAAAAAGTTGATATTTTCAGATCTGATCAGATCAGATTCAGTTAAATCTGTAAATTGAGTACACATGATCATGATCTACTCATGATCAGTTCTAATTTTAGATATAATCAAATAAAATAAATCTTGTTGATTAGTTGAATCAGATTCGATTATTCAAATGTTCTCAAATTTTGGATATGATCGGATCAAATCATATCAAACATATTTTTGCTTGTGTAATTTTAAATTTGAATAATAAATTTAATAAATTTGTTAATGTAAAAAGTTAGCCTACTAAAGACTGCTAGAATATGACTGCATATTTGACTAATGAATAGAATGACTGGTCGCCAGTGAATAATTTTATCTGGGCCTAATACATTTCTGTACTTGAGTTTGTTTAATTCAATCAGTAATAAATTTTAGCTTCAACAGAAAAGTTCAAACTATTTTAGTAATTATGTGTGTGTGTGTGTAGATATCTTTTCTTTTTTTATTTGCACACCAATATAGTTTGTATATGTACTCAAATATATATGTTTGTTTATTTAATTCTTATATATGTACTTATATAGTCGTAACGCTGATGTCTTAATTACCGCCAGCGTACTCACTACTTTTAGGTAATTCTTTTTCTATAACTCTGTGAATGTAAATATTAGAATAAGTATTATTAATAATAGTTAATTCGAATAAATACATTCATTAAGTTTTTTAAAAGACGAATGAGCCTGTGGGTAGAACGTCCACTGGCGGTCATTCGTACATTTTCATTATCAATCTTACATTAAATTTACTAAATTATTTCAATTGGGATTCTGTGTGTACTTGAGTTTGGGTTTTTGTTTTTGTTTTTGTTTTTTCTCCAATGTATTTTTTACAATGAATCTCTTTAATTCAAATTATAAATATATATATATTAGTGTGATTATGTTGTAGTTATACAAAAACTGAATCTAAAGATCTACTAAAATATCGTAATTCAACTTAATCTCTTTTGACTTTCATACACAATTTTTGCAGATTTTCTTAATATTGTTTTTGTTTTGTTTTTCTTTTGTTCACGGGAAATTTCCAGCAGTCTGCAATACACTTTGACATACATTTACTAGCTTACTACTTTCTACTACATTTAATTATTATTTTCTCATACTTCTTTTAATTTTAATTTTTTAGTGTTTTTTTGTTTTTAGTCAGAAGTCGATACTTTAATATTGTAAAAATAATAATTGCAATTTTTCCAATATTGCGTAATCTGTATGTAGAGTAGTATTGGTTGTATGTGTGTGTGTCTGTGTTATTTTAGTGTGTGTGTGTATTTGTGTGTATGTGTACAGCTGCTGCATTCGAATGTCTATAGAACGTGACTTTAGGTCCATGCATTCGACTTATAAATTGCGTGCCACGCCTCTTTATTCGTTCAGCTTGTGCCATTCGGCAATCTGTCGTCGCGGTGAGCTGCACACTTCGTTCCAATGATTTAGAGCCGTACCTCCGGAGTTCGGACCGCCCAGCTCAAGTCTTCCAATTACCTTAGGAAAAACAAAAATAAATGATGATATTAAAAAAATGAATTTTGCCATCCTCCCTAGATTTATATAGTGACATACTTAAATGGTTCGGATAACCGAATAACGAGTAATGGTTGTTTTTCGTTGAAAAATAAATTAAAATTTTTCCATTTGATTTGGTGTCATATGTTTAAGTTTCAGCGTACAAACTGATTTTAAAGCTATCCAGTGGACAACTTGAAAAGTTCCTTTATAAAGTTCCCCTTCTCATAGACTTTTCTAAGGAAGGTTGTTCTAAAAGAAACCCTTCTGAAAATCATCAGAAAGCCCATTACAGAAGAACGTCTTCTTATTTGTTTGAAGACCTTCTGACCTTGTTGTGGGCTTGATTTTTACTATGTCATTTGGAACTAGAAACCAAGATATTTAATTTTCTGGGTTAGCTTGAGGTCCGTGGCCCCTAACCTCAAGGTCCCTAGACTTAGTTTCCTTCTGGAAGCTCTTTCAAGAAGAAGGCAATTTCTTTTGTCATTTCACACTAAAAGGAAGGTAAATCAAATAATCGGAAGCGGATATGTAGACCCAGCGCTTCCAAAAAAATTAAGCAGTATTTGTTTACTATATCTCTAGGCTACTTCAGAAAAAGATAAACTTGATTAAATGAAAAGGTTTTCTGAAACTTATACTCCCGGAAACATATTTTATAATTTTATAAACTTTCTGTAAGGTGACGGTTGTACTTGTTAACTTGTACTTTGTTCCGAGTGGCAAATGAACTTCTGTTCCAAAACTTCTGGTCCAAATATAAACTATTTAAATTACAATTTTTTCTGATTGGGAATTGAACCAATGGTTATAGACGAATCGAGGCTGCTCAATAGGCAAATGCACTTAATGCATGGAGCTATTGATTTCCATCGAGAAACTCTTCTAAAAATATTTAATTCCCATGACAAGTTGACTCTAAAATAGAGTTAACTTGATTATTGTACCTAAAAGTTTCTGAATGGATTTTTGATATTTTAACAGAGCATTAAAATAAAAAATATATATATTATATCATACCTCATTTTTGGTAACACGATCCCAATCGAGTAGCAGCAGTTCCAATGAGACGCCTTCCAAAGAAGCACCAGTGCCCTGCAAAATATACAACACGAGATGACATTGGAAGCTCGCAAACTAACGTATTCCTAAAAAAAAATGCGTGTTACTCACCTCAGCTGCTGGAATATCAAAGGCGAAACTCTCATTGAACACCGGACTCAGAGTACGCTTCTTAACATGCGTCTTCTTCTTAGCAATGCGCTGTCCGTTGTACAGCAAATAGATCTTAACATATGGATCAGCCAGACCGGTGATGTCCATGCGCGGCAAATTGCGAGCCTTCAGCAGCACAACAGTCAAACGACCGGCGGCCGGTTGCCAGCACAACGAAATCAAAAGCTCACCGCGACCCATTAAGCGTATCTTGAGACTGCGCGGCTGGATCTCCTTGCTGATGGAGAGCGCCTCCTTCGATACGTCACCGATTTCGATCGATGTCAGTGGACAGACAACCTCACCGATGACATCGTCACGTGAATACCGATCAAAGCTCAGAATGACAAAGTGCAGCGACATATCCTGCAGTTCGATCATGCTGTAGCCGTAGAAGGTGAAATCCTCGTCGTAGACCGGGTTGCGAGTGTTGCGCACGACACGAGTCTTGGCCTTGTGCTGCTTGTCGGGCAGCAATTGCAGCTTGACGTACGGATCGGTAGCCGGCTGGGTGCGTCCATTCATGCCGGTCGGTATGTCGCCAGTGCCGCCGAAACTCTTGCAGGGCAAACCGCGACAGCGTATAATCGAAACAATCAAAGCCTTCCGTTCGGCCAAATAGCGGAGTTTGAAGTAAATTGTCCCTAACTTGCCGTACTGGTCAATAGAAACATTCTTGCCATTACTAAATGGTGGCTGCTCCAAGTCGGCCATTAGATTGTTGCCCGAAGGCACGACCATCGTGACGGGACTCTTTACCTCGACCGGCGACTGGGATGACTTGGTGTCGTCATTCGTCTTTTGCTGTCGCTGCTGTCGCTGTGCTTGTTGGTCGCGCATCTTATTCTGATGGATTTCGTCCTCTTCCGTGAATTTCATTACTTGCGACGCAATTGGCGATGTCGAATTGGTCGGCGTCTGTCCGTCCTGTAGCGGTTGCATGACGCCCAACTGCTTGCCATTGCCGGTGCCGGTCGGTGATGGTGACTTCTTGAGATAGTGCGGCGGTTGGCCGCTGGGCGAACGAACTGCCGTCGGTCGTCGTGTCGGTTGGAATGGGAATGTCGCATCGTGTTGATTCTGCTTCTTGTAACGGGCACGAAACTGCTTGGCACAGACACATGCCAGGACTGAGAAAATAATCGCAGCAGTCAAACCGAGTATAGCGGGGACGACTGGACGTGGAGACGAATCGTACCAGAACGCTACAAAACAAAAAGTAAAAGTTTATATATAAATGGGTCTCAGGTATTGAAGTCAGTGCGGAATAAATAGTAAAAACCATTTCGATAAAGTAATAATCGATATTCGTATGTGAAAGAAGGTTTAATCAACTGTTTTAATTGAAAAGTTTTGTACCCAATAAAATACTCCCGGTTATAACGACTCTGGGTTACGGTGGTGGGCGTTAAATTGTTTCAACTACGCCCACTTTTGGTGAAATTATCAACAGTAACTAAGAAGCAAAATTTAAAATTTGTAAGAGCAATATTAGCAATGTAATCGTATATTAATGTAATTATACCAATGGACGTAATAAGTGGGCATGGCAGATTTTGTATAACCTGTTATTCTTCCCCGGTGCATCCCTGTACATTAAGTTCCTGATTAATGGTGGTTGGCGTAAAATTGATACAACCTTTTTCTTTGAAGTGGGCGATAAATTGGTCCAACCTTGCCAAACTCAGATATCGAATCACAGATATTCTGGAGCAATATTAGAGAAATAATCGAATATTTTTACTTAAATTTACAAATTTTGGGCGTAAAATTTCTTCCATTTGACTTATCAAACTGTCCTCGTATTTTTGACAAATTTTATCAAAAACTGAGACACTTAAAATTTATCGATATTAATTCAAAAAGGTTTAGATACTATTAACATATTTTGTATAATTTATTTTGATTTAAATACAATTTCATAAATGAATCGATTTTTGAATTCAACGCTTAAATGTAGACATGAGAAAATCCGGAAATTTAAAACAATTCATCTTTAAAGAACTTATTTTTAGAATTAATGTGGTGCCATCTGTGACACCTGCTGCCCAGCATCTGTTTTAACCATTAATATTCATCGACTGGTATCGCTCATCTCAATATCCATTTAAAGTGATCATACTTATATATTTCACTGCTAGATGACGCCACAATTGCATCAGTTAAGGTGAGGAGCACTTTTACATTTTCTTAATTAAAAGTGTCGAAACTTAAATGAAAGAATTTTTATAGTCAATGATTATAGTCAACTAATTTTTAATTATTTTTTGCATTCGTCACATAGTACATATGTATGTATGTGTAAAGGTAAAACAATGTTTGTTGGTTTTGTCCAAGTTCAACCATTTCCATGAAGGGAATTAAAAAAGTCACCTCGAAAACTGATTTCATAAAATGAAATGTTATCCGCAAGGCTGACATTGTGCAACTCCATGGAAAGGTAAAGGTCCTCTCATTGCTAATACTTAAAGCGAGCGTTGTTATTTAATCACACCATGGGACAACTCAATTAAATGCGTCATAGGTGTCGCGAAAAACTCCACATTCTATTTTTGTCCAGGTCGCAGGGCTACATTAATCACACAAAGTTCACTTCTACCTTTGGCGACAGGGACATTTTTTTATTTTTTTATTTTTATTATCCACATTACAATATGGCCACTTACCTTCTCTGATATCTGGGCTATATGCTTCGGCCATACTGCAGGATCAATTCGAAGTCGCACACTGGCTTGAATGTTCGTGGAAGAAAAAAATCGACAATCGATTTTTCGCCGTAGCGTATGCTACGATTTTTCTTTTTTTCTTTTTGTTTTTCTGTTTTTCGTTTATACCAAAAGGGATTTTACACCCGTTCTGTGTGTGGTGGAGGGGGGGGGGGGGAGAAAGGACTTTTGTCAATTGTTTTTATGCCTCGCAAGAGCAAAGTATGAATCACACTTTTTTCCACAGCGGTAGCTGACTGCCTGCCCTGCTTCCGCTCCTCGACAAAGTTGGA
Organism: Suillia variegata; assembly: GCA_949127995.1. Classification (NCBI taxonomy): domain Eukaryota; kingdom Metazoa; phylum Arthropoda; class Insecta; order Diptera; family Heleomyzidae; genus Suillia; species Suillia variegata. Next base: position 18,243,066 of record OX421843.1, read on the forward strand.
TAATTTTCAAGTTCAATGGAACAAAAAAGAACTGCGAATTTTTTATGAGTATTTCGAACTTTGCGGTAGCGAACGAAACTTTATGACATCTCAGAATGATGAACGATAAAAGGTTTTACTTTACTTTATTTTATCTTTTGTTTTGCGTTCTTTATTCGCACCGAAAAGTGTTTTTCTTTTCTTTCGTATGTCGGTCGAACGCCTAAAAGACGTATACACTTTTTCGCTTTGCGACGACTTTTCCTTTATTTTGCCAAACAAGATTTTTGATATTCGTTCGCTGTGAATTTTACATTTTAGAAATGGAAATTCTTCTCTCTGCCAGTGTGTACATTTCGACAATATTATTAAGTATTTTTTTTTGGATATTTTCTTGCAACGCAATAAATAATTACGGACAGAACAACAAACACTCTCACTCGCGTGAAAAAATCGCACTCAATTGCCTGGCACGACAGTTTTCCGTTTTCTGCGACCAACAAAAACAAGTTAGAAACATTTAAGCCGGTCTTACCGAGTATTATAGATGCATCACATTATTAGAATTTTTTCAAGTTGAATTGTTTTCTATGTTAAACTTTTTAAAATTCATGAGGCAATCTCAAAGGGTTTTTTAAAATCCCAGAATTGCGGATTTTTCTAATGTTTGAACAATTGATATTCTAAAAGTGGAGAAGGAAAATTTCAAAAACTAAATTAGAGCATCGTGCCATATGACAGGATGATGGCAGATTTTTGGATATTGTGCAGGAATATTTTTTCATTTGAAATCCGTCTGTTTGCTATCTGTATGATTCCTACTGCCTTTGTCCGCCTGTAAGCTGCTCATTTCCTGCTATTATTCAACTTTCAATTTAAAATTTTTCTGCCGAAAAAATGTTCAAAATCTGTTCAAATGTTGTTCATTCCTCGTTTTGATTTTTATTTTAAATTTATTCAGGACAAAAACATTTGAGAATACTTCCATAATACCAGAATACTTCCTGAAATATTCCATTTGAACTGCTTATTAGCTACATTGTTAAAGGTCGATATTCTGCTACTAAACTAATCAATCATGATATTATATTTTTAATCAAAAATCATAAAAGGAAAAAAAAACATCAATCAATGATTTAAAATTCCGATATTCAGGATTAAGCTTTCTTGATTAGAAACGACCAGGATTCCAGAGTCCATGACTGGTATGTCTGAATAGTGGATATTAAAATACAAGGTATGAAATTCTTTAAAGAAATATGAAAACAAGAATATTTATTTTCCGATTATTTCTGAGCAGGCTTAAAGACAGACCAGTATGATTATATTGATTCGGTTTTTGATCCTAATCCAGGATATACAATATATATGCTACATATAATTCGAGTATTTCTCTATGTTACAAATTTCTGCCCAAACACAATATGCTCCACTGAGTGGTGCAGAAAAATGTCGTCGTCTCTACATTCGCAAAATCGTTAAATTGACGCATGCGCCCCTTTTTTTAAAACGCTTTTCAAAGTTCCTCTGTTTATTTGACGGATAAATGCAGTGCATACATGTGGCAGCACTGAACGCTTTTTTGTTTACATTGCCGCGTTCATCCCTGATGGTCCGACTTATAAATAATTTGTTTATATTGCATTTTAAAACTGATGGAAGCGGTATAAGGAAATTTGTAGTTGCTATTTTGTCAACCAAAGGGAGATGTTCAATAATTAAAAATTCCATATTTTCATAAAGCAAAAGAATACACTTTGGCTTACATAGCTTCACCAATGATAAAATCTGATGATTTCTCGTTATTATTTGCACCCTTGGTTTGCTCCACAAATAAATTTTTGTTTGTTTTTAATTGATAAACTTCGGTCGTCTTTGATTTTATTTCCGTTGGCTGGGTTTATATTAATTTTGAGGAAATTTAATTTTTCATGCATGAGTGTAAAAATTTACAAATAAAGTACACAATTTAGGCCCTTCCTCCTTCACTTTACTTGAGCGAGAGAAACTAGAAGAGTGCAGTTATATTGAAGTCGTGTGGAAAGAAAAGAAGCAACTATAGCAAACCTTGTTTATACGAAAACTGAAACTTTGATTTAAATACGGCTTAAAACTGTTATTCCATAGTTTCCCTCATGCAAGTGAACTAAAGCTTTAATGTAAACTCACCTTTAAGAGACTTAAAAAAAATCGCCTTAAAAACTCTGGATAAGCCCCCCTTTACCTCATGGGGCAGTAAGCGCGAGTGGTTGCTGTGGTACACAAAACTACCACAGCCGAATGCTATACAACAACCAAACCAACAACAAAAGTGGGCACTCAAACCACTTCACACTGCAAAGCGAATGAAGTTCAAAAAGTTCGCAAGTTTGCACACGACTCATTGTGACTGACTGACGCGCTTTCGAACCCCAACAGTGACGAGCAAAATATTCTCCAAACAGCTGACAACAACGAACAGTTAGCGATACAGTTACACTACTAACAGCGAGTTCGTTCGAGCACCGTTAGCGACTATTTTCGTTACTGAAATCGGTTATCGTCTTTTTGTCTTCGCGTCGCATCGCGTTTAAGCCAAAGTAACCGAATGCGACGAAGACGTCGCATCGCATCGTAACGCGTCGGCTTAAAGCGGCAAAACGATTGCGCCGATGCCGCTTTAAAAGTTAAGTGCGCGCAACACGGAGCAATTAGTCGCCTTCGGTACGCGCTGGCGGATAGTTCGAGCAAATATTTGAACATTTATTTTCATACAAGTACAACTCAAATATTTTCCGTTTGTTTTTTTTTTTTTTTTGAATAAAGTGAGAAAAAGTTATTATAAAAAAATTCGAATCTTAAAGTAGACGCAACAAGCTACAGAGAGACAGACAGAGAGACAGACAGACAGACAGACAGAGAGACGGACAGAAAGCCAAAGAGACAATTGTGCGAAAATCCGCGTTCAATGCGAATTGTGTAATTATTATCATCATTAAAAACGATTTTTTTCCTTCAAACTTTTGTTGTTTTTGTTACGACTGCGTTTGGCTTAAAAGGTTTTTAATAAGGAGTCGCTTTTATTTTTTGTTGTTGTTATTTGTTTGCTTGTTTTGCGCGCGCTATCGTTTTTGCTGCGCGGCGGCGGTTTAAAAGCGGCTTATTAATTGTTGTTGTGCAAATCAAAGGAAACTGCAACGGCGACAAGAAAACTATTACCGCCAGCAACAACAACAAAAACAGCAGCACCATCAGCAGCGTCGTTAGCCATGTAAGTACGAGTATTTGCCAAGAAATTAAAAACGAATCGAGTCAGTCACTGTGAATTTAAATAAACCCCTTTAAAATAAAGTTAACCAAAAAAATCCAATAAAAAAAGGGAATTTTTTTTATTGAAAATAGTTTTTGACAATTCATGCTAAACAAGCAAATTTTTCTATCGTTAAAAGCTAATCGTTAATCGTTAAATTGAATGTTTTTTGCTCAACGAACGAACGAATGAACGAGCGAGCGAGTGAACGGCTTGAAAGGGCTTAAAAGCGAGCGGCGCGCTCGTTGTACGAGCGTTTTAAGGTGTTGGTTGCGCATGTTCGATGTGACCAATTGGACACATTTGCGACTGACTGCGACTGCAACTCGCCTGCCCGAACAGATGCTTCCCGGATATCTTTTTTGCGCAAAAGTCAGTCACAAGGCAAGCTGGGAAAAATCGCGTACTAACGATTTTTTTCTGTAGCTAAAAAAAAAACACTTATGAAATTGTTTTTGTTGTGGTATCGGCGCAGCATATCTTTGGCGTAGCGTTGTAGGTACGGTACGGTACGGTACGGTATGGTATGGTATGGTACCTAACTAACTATTAGCGCACGATTTTTTATTATTGTTCTCATTTTGATAGCAAAGTTGCTTGGTGCTTGCAATTTTTCTAGTTTTTTATTTAAGTAAATGGTTTTGTTGTTGTTGTTTGTTGTTGGTTTTTTCGATATTTTTAAGACAAGCGTTTTTCAATCGTTCGTGTCTGTCTGTCTGTCTCTCTGTCTGTCGTTTGTTTATGTAAATGTCGTCTAGTCGAGTCTAATGCGAAATATTTAGTTCAGGGTAACTTCTTGGTAACTGACGTTACTTATTTTTGTTTTTTTATTGAAATGTTTGTCAGCTCAGGTTAGAGCTCAAATTTGTTTAACTTAAAAACGAAAAAAAACCTACAAACAAAATCTCCAAAAACGTTCAAAATAAAAAAAAAATTATTTAGAAATTGTAACTGTATTATTAAATGTGATTTATTTTAATTAAATCATTAAAAATTATTTTAAAATAAATTAATTAATTCAAAATTAATGAATAAATAAATAAAAAAAATAATAAGTTGATAAATAAATGATTAAATGAATAAATAACGGAATTGATTAAGAAATTAATTAATGTATTAATGATTAAATGAATAATTGAAAAAATAAATAAATTAATAAATAAATTAAAGGACAAATGAATAAATAAATTTATGAATAAATGAAAAAATGAATACATGACTAATTGATTAATTGAATAAATGAATTGAATCAATCAATAAATTAGTAATTGATTAAATGATTTGATGATTAAGGAATTTTAATTTGTCCATTAGTGGAAAGTCGGAGAAAACTTCCAATTAGGTTGGAAAGGCGGAATTGAGAGAGAAGAAGTGAATCAGTGTCTCCGGCTCACTGGTGTTGTTGCACCTTCGACAGTGGACATTATAGGGGATTCCCTATATGAAATACATTTCAGTTTTAAATATTTTTACATGACTTTAAATTTAAAGGTAAAAATTAGTTTTCTCAAAAACTAAAATAAAAGAAATTAACTTTGCTAAAAGTTAGAAATGAAATCCCCAAAATATTTTTTTTGTATAATACAACAACTTCAAATGCCAAATTATTTAATAGTTACTATAACTGACTAAGTATTTCTGCGTATATTGAAATATCTTGTGTATTAATTAAGAATTGAAGAAAAATTCACAAAAAAAAAAACAACAATAAACAATTAAAGAAACTTATTGGCTTCACCTTCAAAACAAGCGGAATCGAATTGAATCGAATTGAATCGAATTGAATTGAAATGAAGTGGAAGTGCAACACAAATCGCGTTGATTGTACGAAACTCGCATGTAGATACATATCGCATATCGCATGGATAAGCAGTATCTGAAGAATATTTATGTGAGTATGAGAATAAGTTGGCAGTGCGACGCTAACCGATTAATGGGGCACAGCATAAATTTCGACAAATCGTATAAATTTTTATTGCGAATTTAAAAGTGAATTTACGTTCGTATTTCACCGAATTCATTCGATAAAATCAATCTTATGGATAATTTAAGGCCACTCTGAAGAATTCAACTCAAGCGTGCAACAGGTTTTTCAAAATTTTTATTTAATTTTGTTATTGTATTTTGCATATTGAAAAAATTTGTTCGACTTTGTTCTTGCTTGGGTCGCTGTTTTTTGTTGTTAGTTTTGGGTATATCGAAAATTCGAAAATGTGTGGGAAACGTCCGCACGTTGCGGCTGCGCTTTCTCCGCCGGCGCAATTAAGAATTCTGAAATCAATAAGGCGCAACTTATTTTAATTATATTCCAACAAAAAACAACAACAACAATAAACAAAATATTAATATTAATACGAAAAGAATCATTAAAAGCGAATTAAAATTTTAATGATCAATAAAAATGCAGAAAGTTAAAAAAGCAGTCAAGAATCGAAAGTGGTCATTTGCTTAAAAACTATTTCAAATAGAATACAAATTGCGAATGAATATACAAAATTTATGTTTTGAATTAATATAAAGATTAATTTTAAGAAATATCTATCTATCTATCTATCTATCTATCTATCTATCTATCTATCTATCTACTCGAAATTTCCTCAGTGAGCAAAGGATAAAATAATACGCAGGCGGTCTGATTCTTCACAGCTGGAATATAGTTAGATAAATTCCATAATTGTTACCTTTCTTCATTTCGTTATCGATGGTGGTATTGCTAATCTGTAGAATACGACAACTGCCTTTTCACTGAGCCAGTTCGTGGCAAAAAACAAGTTAATCGTCCTATCATCACCTAATGTCAGCAAAAGACTGGTGCTGAAGATGAGAAGTTAAAACATTTCTAACATTGCTGTGCAAGATAGAGTTAGGGAATCCTAGGGACGATGTAAAAATTGTCTTGGCAGGTCCAGAAACATTACCAAATTTACACATAACAAAGATGGACATAATCGAATGATAATATCCTGCAAGGGGGAAGCGATGTCTGATCTCTAAAATGTTTGAGTAGAAGATCGTCTTTATTTAAAGAGTTATAAAACGTTAAAAAAAAACAATTTTTAATAACATTAAATTAAATTTAAAAGTTATTAACATGCAATTAAAAACTTTAACTATAATAATTTTGAACTGGGTTCTTCAGGGTTTATGTACTAAAAGTTTTGCTTTACTTCATACAAGAAAGATACAAAAAGCACAAAAGTTGAGGATTCAAATATTTTGTAACTTCTAAACCAATCGTCAGAATTTGTTGAATTTTACTTATTTATTTGTATACCCTTCGCCACACGCAAATCACGTACCGTAGGTTACATTGAGTTTGTTCTTCCATTTGTAACGTCCATAAGGATGCGTGATCGGTATAATAATATATATATTCGTATATACTAAAGATCAGCGCCGAGTTCGATGTCCGTCGTTTAAGAGAAATGTGATGTCATATTCTCCAAGCATAGGTTAAGATCGGCCCGAAACTACTCTCCCCCCCTCTCATACACGAACTTACCTTTTATTATTAGCAACACAAATTAAGGAAAATAATCGAAGAAAATTTTCTTACTAGTATAACGTAAATTTATTTTAATTTTAAGAAACAAAAAACACTTCAAGGACATTCAAAGATATTTATAAAAGAGTCCGTCATTATTCTCTTTCAATTGATACCTAAATTTGTATATTTTTTATGATATTTTCAAAATTTTTTACATAAAATTTTATTCTCTTTTGCATTTATATACTTGCATATAAATAAATACAAAATAAAGTTGCAAAAGTACATTTGTGGGCATGTCTTCAACATTTGAAATGTATGTCTAATGCGAAACGACTTCTTTTGACTTACGCTTCTTTCCCATGTATCAAATTTAATAAGATAGAACAGATTTGACTCCTTATCTGTCATATCGGGTTATATGTGAGCATAAGAGGCCAGATATGACCCATATCTGATCGTATCTTACCAGATATGTAGTCAAAACTGTTTGGATCTCAACATATTGTATTCCTAATAGTCCTTTTAACGTCTAGTGTAGTCTCGTAAAATCTTTTAGACAAGAAATACTCAAATTAATACAAATACAAATATCTGCATTCAAAACTGTTTATAGTTGTAAGAACTTATATCTGATTACATATAATAAGATAAAAGTACAATTAAATAAGATCAGATCTAAACTTTTGTATATGGTCTGTCAAATTTTTAAAAAGAGAAGAACATAATTTTATATCAAAACATACTTTAGCCAGATTTGCAAAGAACACATTTCGCCTAATTGCAATGACATCTTAAATTTGTTGTTTTTATGTAGGTATATAATTTTTGAAAGTTGAAATAACCACATTCGCTACCAGACAGACGCTTTGCCAACGCATAAGCTCATTAGAAAGAGTTCATATTCAAATTTTGCTCGCGGCCAGAATTTATCGCAAAGTGGATTAAATTGTTTTGTTTATTTCTTCTCTTCTCTTCTCTGCTCGCTCGACTGAATTCAATTGTGCGAAATTTTTCGACTTCTTTTAAGAAGTTTTTCAAAGTTTGTTGTTGTTTTTTTTATACGTTTGCTTGAGTGTTGTTTTTGTTTGTGTTTAATGCGAACATGATGGATCGAATTCTCAAATTGGGGGCAGCCAAGACGACATTAATTGAGATTGGGAATTAATGCACGTTCGGCGTTCAAAGTTTTATTAATAACATTAAAAAATAAAAGAAAAAAATGAAAAACCAAGCAACCAAAAAAAAAAAACGAAGCGTAACGGGAGCTTTGACCCTCGCTGACCTACATCGTACATTTCGGTTTCAAAAGGTTCCTTTGAATTAAAGTTTTCGCTAAAATAAATTTTTAAGGTTTCGTAGACGTTGTTCAAAGACGCAGTGGCGCTTCGGTTGCTCCAGATTGTTAAGCTGCTGTGTGTCTGTCTGTCTGTCTGTCTGTCTGTCTGTCTGTCTGTCTGTCTGTTAGTCTGTCCGACTGTCCGTCTGTCATATTTTCTGAAGCGGCTCGTGGTGTTGAAATGTCAAATGGAATTAGTTGCGCTCTTCGGTTAATTTTTCAAAATGATTTTTCGTTGCCATCTCAGCCGTCTCAGCGGTCTCAGCCATGATCCGTGATATTTTGTGTTTCAGTCAGCTATTTGGCAAATCTTGTTATTTCGTTCATAGCGATTTGTCATGGTAGTTTTAAATCTGTTTTTTGTCGTTGTTGTTGTTGTTCTCTGATTTGTTTTTGTAGTTTTGAGCGCTTGGCGTATTGTCAGTCGAATTTGCATCACTTCGGCGTGTTGTGGTAAGCCCCAAAGATGAGTTGGAATTTTTCTAAAAATAACAACAACAACAACGAAATGGTTATAATTATGTGCAACTTTAAGCCAATAATAATTGAAAGGCCATCGAAAGTTTTTCAGGTATATAACTCGGGTATTTGTTTTAAATTGGCAACGGAATTGAAATTTGATTGAAGTATTTTACGCAAAATGTTAATTCAATTGAGAAATGTTAAATCTAAGTAGAAAAATATTTTATTTAATACATTTTTATATTACCTTGAAACTTTTAACTCTTATTCCTTTTATATACTTTATATCTTCGAAAGTTTACAAACAGAGAATTTTCTTAAAAATATGTTTAGCACTTTGAATTAAAATAATATTTTCAATGAAATTTAACATTGAAATAACATGACGTATTGTTAATATAACATGATGCAGTGTTAATTTAACATGAACTGTTATGTTAAATATAAAAACCTTACACTAAGAAAGTTTTAATTTAACATCAAGTAGTGTTAAATTAACACTTTTTGAGGTAGCATGTCAACGATTTTGCAATAATCTACACGACAAAAAGAATAAAATTAACATTGACTCCTATTGGATCAAAATGTTTTATTGTTAAATAAAAACAAAATATGTCAACATTTTTGTCTGACAACTGAATATAATGAATAACACCCAAAATCTTATTTGCAAAATTGTTATTAGCATTCAAAGATATTTACTCGAAAAAGTGCTTAATAAATGTTAATTTTACATGATTTTTTCTTTTCTGCCTAATGACATTTTGTAAATGGATAAAAGGTATTTTCACTGTCTTATATTTTCGTACCTGCAATACAAATTTTACCTTTTGTTCTTGACACTAACACCCCTATTCTCGCATTTTGGTAATAAAAATATTATAACCTAATTATGACCTTTTTGTAACCACTACTTGTAACTGGTATTCTAGACACATAGCAATGAAAATAATTCACCTTAAGGTGTTGAAAAAAAATTTACAACTAATTTTGAAAAATAAATTATTTTGTTTAGAAAAGCAAAAAGAAATGGAAATAAAAATTAAAAGCTGTGTCCAGATCCTTATCTATTTCCCTCAATATTAACAGAAAAGCTTCTCTATCGCCTCATCAAAATGAGTGACTGACTGCTGACCGACTGACAAAGACATGGAAGTAAAATTGTTTTTAATGAAATATGCAATTACCATGGAAATCGCGTATTCAACATGCACATTCCCATTTACGCGCAAGCATGATCAACTGACAATACTAAGCGGGAGAGAACCACAAATAAGGATAAGCAAGTTTGCCGTACATTCAGAATGTACAAAGTAGGCAACTGAAACCAACTGAAACCAACCAATTTCTGTACAATCGAAAGTCTTTTCTCTATATTTAAGTTCATGTATGAATCTTTGATTTTCAGGATGCCATTATCCTGCAAATTTTTCAATATAAGTTTTCTTTCTTGACCTACGTCCTTCTCCATTTTCAAAGCACAGACTCGTAATGCCGATTCTTTCATTTTTATTTGAGTTTTTGATGAAATAATTTACTAAATTTAGCTAAGATTTTGAAATGAAGCTACTGGTAATAATTTGTTACCTCCTATGTGCCAGGTTATAATATTTGTTTTTTTTGTTACGGTAATAAAATTTCAGAATACGAATTTGTCACAATTGTTACTTTGGAGACAAATTGTAACTGTGGTGACTATTATAACCCTATCAGAATAAGGCTGTAATGGACACTTTGCAGTGCCAGTTAAATTGCAGTAAAAATGCATAATAAATTACATAACCAGTAAAATCTTACTGAAAATGAAAAGAATAGCAATAGTCAGTAAATTTCATAATTTTCAGATTACCGAAAAAATAACAGTAATAACTATATTAATAAAAATTCATATTGAAATTTCGATTCAATATAAATTATATGAAAAAGCTGAGAGAAATCATACGATACCCAAAAATAACAGCACTTTGCAGTTATAGTCAGGTCGGCTTGACTATAGACCATTTTTTTTTTATATAATGTTCTAGTTCAAGTGTGTTATAATATTTGATAAACAGTTTTTGTTTATTTCGAGCGCTTGTTTTCATTCGCTGGGTTCGAGCATTACCCCAGTACGTGTCCGGCTTTTGCAAGAGTGAAACTGCAAAATCTGGGTGGTGATGTGTTGAGTATGAATAACAAACACACTCTTCCTATTCCTTATCTTCATAAATTCGTTCGTGAAACTAAGAATTTTGGGATATAGAGTATGAACCTATCTTCTAATTTTCCCATCCAAACACATCTTTACACCTTTCTCTACTTTCTTATTCCGATACTGTCCTGGGTACAGCACAATGGTCCATGAAGACTGAGAAATATGGTCCCATACCAGCTCACATCAACTCTAACTTATACTGTTATTCTTAATGCACTACATATGTATATATACTGCAGTGTGTCCATTTATGGTTTTAGAGAAGAAGTACACATTCAGAGCTATAACTCATTTATGAAAATTAATTTAAGATTTTTTTAATAGAAGCTTCTAACTGAAAACTAAAATTTAAATCCCAAAAGATTATATTTTTAAGTTCGTTAGAACCGGAGGTTCAGGAAATTCTGAAATGAACGCAAGCATTAAGCAGGAAAAACCACTTTTCAACTAATCAATCAGTTTTACTATACACAAATAATAAAACTACAATTGCAAATAAATATTAATAAGTAAACAAAAATATTGAAACATGTAAAAGGAACAACAACAAAAAATTAAATGATTAACGATGCAAGCGCTTTAGACAAATTGGCACT